>JBCEWB010068866.1:0-13336 GCA_039654565.1 Peronia peronii | reverse complement strand
GAGCTACCATCAGAAACATTCACAACTGAGCTACCATCAGAAACAGTCACGACTGAGCTACCATCAGAAACATTCACAACCGAGCTACCATCAGAAACAGTCACAACTGAGCTACCATCAGAAACAGTCACAACTGAGCTACCATCAGAAACAGTCACGACTGAGCTACCATCAGAAACATTCACAACTGAGCCACCACCGGAAACAACTGAGGCATTGGACTCCAATGATGGAAAGAACAGAAAGAATGAGAACATTAACTGGTTCGTCAAGAAAATCAAGATGATCGGAAAAAACTGGAATGATTGGAAAAACCGTAACAAGCAGAAAGACCAGAAAAACCACAAACACTGGAAGGCTGGAAAGAACAGAAAGAACTATAACAACCGGTTGACCAAGATGATGAAATCGACTGGAAAAAAACCGGCATGGTGGGGAAAAAACGTTATTAACCAGAAGATCGAAACACCAGGAAGATCAGGATGACTGAGGATGAGGAGGACCGGGATGACTGAAAAGACTGGGAACACTGAAAACATCAAAAAACTGCAGGAAAGGAACAACACAAGGTGTCATATTGAGATAAAGAATACAAGCAAGTAATGAGAACAAGTAAAACGTAGAAAAAAGGAAAGAAGAGAAATGGAAAAGATAGCATGTAAAGTAGTTCTCTGTTGAAAAGTTTGGAATGTCTCAAAAAACAAAACGAAACAAAATAATTAAGAAAAGCAAATGATCTGAATAGAGAGCCCAATAATTGAACTATTGGAGTATTTTTTGTTTCTTAATCTGCATGTCAAACTGTGGTTAGCTTTCAGTACCTTCTGATGTGATCTAGCCATCAGTTTGTTTATTTGTCTGCCTCCCTAACTGTCTGCTAATCTGTCTGTCAAATCTCCATGTCTGTCTGCTTATCCGTATGGTTATCTATCTGAGTGTTTGCCTGTGTGCCTGTGTTTGACTATACCTGTCTGCCTATCTACCTGTCTGTCTATCTGTCTACCTATCTATCCATCTATCTATTTGTCTGTTTATCTACCTGTCTGCCTATCTGTCTATCTAACTATCTCTCTGCCTATCAATCTATCTGCCTATTTATTGTCTACTTATCCGTCTATCTGTCTACCCGTCTGTCCCCCTCTTTGTCCATTTATCCATCCTTCTGTTTGTAAAACAATATAAAAAAATGAGTGAGACAATAACAGACAAAAAAGTAGGGTGCAAGTATTCATACATCATAGCACCTAAGTCTGGAGAAACTAAGATAGCTTTTTGTTATCAAAGACAAAAAATCACAACTTTGTTATGGATAAATCCTGTCACAAAATGGATTTGAAAACTTTTCATACTTTTTCTGAGATGTTCGTATCATCTACGTATGTGATGCCCTAGATGTTCTGGAAGCATCTTCAGTGTCTGTATTTTCCTCTGCAGTTTGGCTATCTGCATTCTCGCTCATGTCCTCACAAATATTCAGAAAAAGCATATGATTTTCCGATCAACTGCAGAAATACAAATGACAACAAATGTATAGAAAGCACAGGTGATTTTATTGCTTTGAAAGTACTTTACACACAGAATATGTACAACACACGATTATTCTCTCTTATATAGGACAAGAGAATAATCTAAAATTTCTATAATGCAAACATTCTCAGCATTATCTGAAATATTTTGCGCTGTCGGTGGCTTAGCGGATGGGCCATCAGACTCAGAATATAATATTTTGGGTTTGAATCCTGACAGGACACAATATTTTGTCTTCTAAAAAGACAGTTTATAGACATTTCCTGACTCGACCCAGGTCAAAATGGGTACCTAAATATCGACAGAGGACACTATTGTTAGACTGAAAAAAGAGCACCTAACAGACAGCAGCCTTGTATGCTTTCCACGAAGCTGAGAATATTGGTGAGGATCAGTTTTGCGTCTGTGAAAATAGATTCTTGGGTAACAGTAGATTGTTATGTGCTTCGAGCCTGTACTGTTCATGGAAAAGTGCTATATGGCTGCTCTCTTTTATTACTATTACTATTATATGTACATCACTTTACGTCTCAGTAACACAATATTATATACACTTTCACATCAATCTTTGAAAGTCAAATGGTCTTTACTGCCCCTCATATTGATGAAATCTGAGCTGATATAATTTGAGTATTCAGGGGCAAATTTATTTTTTTTATGAAAAAGTATCTGAATTCCAATATTTTGCTGAAAGGCACTTTATCCTATTGCTTCAATTATGGAATTTGTTCTAGGCAACTTTGTATCAAACCCTAATGCAATTTTGTGCCATGGCAGTAGTTTTTAATTAGATTTTCAGAGATTGACCACATGCCTTCTGGACAGTCCGAATGAGTCGCAAAGCACTGAACTCGAACAGAGAAATCGGGGCTTGAATGTAATCAACGTAATCGCTTAAATTTTTTGTCTGATATGGAAATTGAAAGATCCTTCATTTCTGAGTAAAACAAATGTTGCTCTCATGTGCAGATTACAAATTTATCAGGATATTCTAAGTGAATGTATAGATTCAAGAGCCAAACTAGTTCTTTTTTTATTTCCGATTTTTGTAGCGTATTTAGCCAGTGCTGAGAGGGTTACCCACTGTCTCTTCAATTTGCAATATCTGTAGTTACAGTCAAGTGAAGTCAACACTTTTTTCAAAGCATGGACGTATAGAAACCAAGGTTTAACTAAATATTAATAACTGACTTGGTGAAAAATTGACACATGACTCATTTTCACTTGCTGCAGAGAAAGAGTTGTATTGTGATGGAATCAAACACTGTCACACTGAGGTGACTGGGGAAATTATAATTTCGTTCAACAGTGAGTAAATTTATTATTCAAATTGGTTTTTTGCACTATATTCCTCTATGTGAAAATTAGTTTTCAGAATGAAATGTGCTGTATTGTGCAGAAGTCCTGAAATTATAGTTTATGGACATGACTTAAATGAGGATTAATAATAAATAAAACTGATTGGCCATTTTCTCACTAAATTCAGCTGCAGCAGCAGGCCACCACCATCATCATTAATAGCCAACATCTTGACTTCTTCTCAATGCAGAACAAAGATTTTTTCACCAACTGAAAGGGAAATGAATAACCTTTACAGTCAAACCAATAACTCCACATGCTTAAAAATTTACCGGTCCCTGTATTCATCATGTTACATCTCATATGTCTCGCAGCTAGTCAAAATGAGACATATGTCGATTTTTCACATATGGGATTTTCGGTATCACCTGAAAGCTTGTTTCATACCCCTTCAGGTGGTGAAAAAAGTTTTGAGCTAGCTTTATTCTAGCCAGAGATATTGCAGTGTAAAGAGACAAAGGGGGACCCACAGCAATGACCGAAATTCCTAGAAAATCGTGTTTAAATGAACGGTCGAACTCATAAATCTACATACCTACCTCACAAAGACGTGATGTTAATGAAGAAATATTTATAAATCGAGGATAAGGCCAATACTGTCTTGTTCAGAAATGAATGCACTTTCGATTTCTGTAATAAAAAAAAATTCGATGTCTGACCCACCTCATCACATTCAAAGCCTGATTTCTCCGTTCTAGCCCAGCGACTTACGTCTCATTTCGACTGGCCGCGAGACATATAGTCTCAGATCCACAATAACAACATATAATCATGTCACATTTACTCTAGTAATGCAAGTACTGTCTCATGACATTCCTAAACATGACAGCAAGTCATCAGATAATGTCATTAAAAAAGAAATGTGCCAACATAATGACAAAATACGAGGTTCAGATAAATTCAGTTTTCATAGAGCTCCCTTGATACAATGATAGATCAATGACTAAGGAATGCACAGTCCCAGTCTGTGAAGGACGTAATGTGTCCCTGTTACACTACTGACCGTGCTCGTGATTGTGACAAAATACAGGAAAATGCACAGTCTTCATAGAAGGTTAAAGGCTAATAAGGAACACAGTGTCCAGTTTATTGGTGATATGTTATATCTCTTTAATTGATAATCTTGCTTAATAGCGTAGGAGAATTCAAAGTCTTTTGCAGATTCACTTCAAGGGTTAATGGGCGATAGAAAAATTAGAAGCCAACTTTTTGAGTAAATTATCAGTATCCTTTAATTTGGTGAATTGTCGGTAATCACTGATATTATATAGACAGTCTTGTTCTGAGAAAGGCGATCTTGCTTAGGGGTGTGACAAACTATAATACAAGAACATTCCGCCTTCAACGACAAGCCCACTGATGACAAAAGATCCACTAGGAAGAGAAGGTCTCAGTTCACTGGTCATGTATCTCTATACAGACAGTCTACTTGAGAAAATTACATCAATACAAGAATATTCACAGTCTTGATTGCTTTAATATAAAAATGTACAGGAATTGAAGAAATGTTTACATCCCAGGGTGCCTTTACAAGACAGCTGTAGTTGGCTGTTGGGCACTGATGTCAGCGCAGAGTGGCGGTATGGGGGTGGGTGTTAGCTCCCCTCGCAGGAACTTGTCCACAAACTCAGCGGCTATTTTGGGAGTGACCTTGACCTCATGACAGATGTATACGTTCTGCTCTGGGCTGTCCAGGATTACTAGAAGTGGACAGGTATCATCTAGATCTGCAAAGTCTCGTACGTTGTCAGAAAATTCATCCTACAGAAAAAAAAATATTATTCTCCGATCAGCTAAAAAATACTAAGCTTATACATCATTCTCAATACTCTCAACTTATATGAACTGTGTATGGATTGATAGGATGGATGGATGGATGGGTGGAAGGAAGGATGGATGGATGGATGAAAGGATGGATGGATGGATGAGTGGATAGATGGATGGGTGGATGAGTGGGTGGATGGATGGGTAGATGGATGGATGGATGGATGGATGAGTGAATAGATGGATGGGTGGGTGGATGGATGGATGGATGATGGATGGATGGGTGGATGGATGAATGGATGAAGAATGGATGGATAGATGGGTGAATCTTTCACTTTTCATCATTTACTTGTAACAATTAGATGTAATCCTCTATCACGAATATTAATGGCATGATGAAGAATCAACAGATTCAAAAATTTGGGCAGCAGCACCACTTCATTAATTTTCCAGCATAACGAATTCTTGAACTGTTCCATTTAGATTATTCAGCCAGTTGCCAGTAGACAGTGTAGCTAAAGTTTTAAGACATTTATACAAAATGAGAATATTAATGACAAGTATTTGTAAACAAAGTGATGATAAACACCATGAATCTGACTTGAAACAATGGTTTTTCTTTTTTTATTGTTGTTATTGTTGTTGTTGTTGTTTTTGGTTTGCCAAGCTATTGCTGCAAAAGACTTTTTGTACTTTGCAAAGTCGTAATTTGGCCATTTATTTATACTTGTCAATTATGTTACATGGGCAATGATGTCAGGATAATGAAGGAATGATGAGGAAGATCTGTGAAAAACAATAAATCAAGTGCTTTCATAGCTATAATGTAGCACACCTTGGAGTTTCCTGTATGTCAAATTTTACTAAAGATGGATTCTCACACTGATTCCTGCTTTGTTCGCTACTACATGTGGGAGCGATGCTGGGTCATTTCAGTTTTTTTTACTGCTACTGAGGAACTTGAGATTGTTTGTAGTTCTCGACTAAATCAGATAAATCTTGCTGATATTTTGTCTTTTCAATGCTTAAACAAAACATCACCACACTATCTTCAAAACCTTTTACACCAGTCCACACTATCTCGGCCACTAGGACCATGTGATGAAGTGCTGCTAAATGTGCCATCTAAGCCAAAGAAAAAAACTGGAGGAAAAGCATTCACCAACTATGCTCTAACCATGCGCAACTCTCTTCTAAACTCTTTATCTAATACTAGTCTCAAAACGTAATCTTTGTATTTAATAAACATACCTGACATCATTATTTTGTGTGTGTGTGTGTGTGTAATATGTGTTTGTTTGTTTGTTTGTATTTGCATATGAGTTTATGTTACTGCACTTGATGTGTTTGGATGTATGGGTATGCATATATCTGTAAGCTGATTTTGTCTACATTTCATTGTATTTACATTGCTTTTCTGTCAAGCGCATACAGCCATTTACTGGGATTGGGCACTATATAAATGGAGTCCATTATCATTATTATTACTATTATTATTATTTTAGAAAAATGTCTTAAAATCCAAGACAACTGTCAACCGGCAGCTAATCAATTACATTAGAAAAAGCTAAAAAAACAAAACAATAAGAACTTGGTGCTAAAAGGTTGATCAGATTCTATGAATTCTGACCATATTCTTCTTTTCTTCTTTCTTTTTTTTTTCCTCCAGACAGTTCTAGAAGACTATTTCGCACAAAGTGTCATACAAGACGTCTGTTAAAAGAGAGGTGGCAAATAATTAAATCTTCAAATTTCTCGTAATCTTAGAAGTTTTCTGGGAGAAAAGTTTTTATCAAATGATACCATGAGTTTACAGCCAAGACACTACTTGCCAGGGGGAATAACTCACCTCTCCAGCCACAAAGAAGAAAAGATCACGGTCCTCTCCCTTCTCTGCTTCTTTGTTGGCGGCTTCTGCCAGGACTGCTCTCCCTTGTTTTAGTCCAGCCTCTGTGCCATCTGAAACAGGGTCATAAAAGGGTTAGTCGATTCATAGAGTTTTTAGCAGTGAACCAGCACATCGCTCAGTTACTTTATAAAAAATACGGTGTTCTAACCCTTGAATGTGTTCACTTGTTCTTATGTTCTTCTGGTAAAACCAGTGACCTAACATCATCCAATGTTGCAAATTGGGACAAATTAATTCTGGGGTAATGATATGTCAACTGTTGACAGCCACACAGATTTATCGCTACTTAGATTGTCCATTTTTCTGAGGAAGGAAAAGTTGCTTCACGAGTCTATAACTGTGTTCTCCAGCCCGTGAAATGATTAATGACGGTCGTATACAAAGATGAATGCTATGCCAACTAATAAAATCTGAAAGTAGTGTCACAACATCTGACCATCACAATCCCTCCACCATGGCTCTAGTCATTTTTAATTGTTTTGAGAAACTAGGCAAAACATATGAAAACTCCAGTGGAAAAACCAGATAAGCCATATTTTTGTCAAAAATGAGTTATTGCCCTGACGTTATAAAGCACACTGCTAAGATTTGTTAACCAGAACAATAATTCGGAAAAACCAGGTCAGTTCCACTAAACAGAGAGTTTTTAAAAGGATATACAGTGAAAAACTATAGACTTCTAAACTTTAATTTGTCTTTCTCCCTTTGTAGAAAATATGACTTTTCTGGTTTTTCCACTGGAGTCTTCATATGTTTCACCTGAAGGAGGCTTTCAATACAGATCATGACTGCGCGGCCGACAACACTGAAATCTTGTAAGCTTTGTGGTAAACTGTTTTCGCAATTAGAACATTTGTGTAGTGGAGGTTGTAGCTGGCATCATAAATTAAAACCTACAAAAAAAAAAAATTAAAAGGGAAAAAAAACACAACATTTAGGCAGGTATGGAACCACTGTGACCAACTATAAGACAAATTCAGTGTAAAAAAAAAAAATCATTACATACTATGTGAAGTATCTATCATAGTACATCCTAGTGCCAGAAAATGCTAAATGACATATTTTGAGATCGGGCATATGTCCAGAGGATTTACTGCTCACACAAGACCATTGTTTATGTGGTGTAGAGATGTCTGAATGCTCGCACTTTGTCAACAGTTGCCTACCATAGGCAGAGCCTGCCCATAAATCAGCAAGTGAGCTGACATACAGATTCCTCAGTCATACGGCTGGACTTAAAATACTTCATTATCGTGGAAATTAATGTGCAGAGGATGCTTTGACAAGATCCATTTAGTGAAACGAATATGTGCCCAAACACAATGCATCCCCACTCCAGTCCATGAACACGAGGATAGGAATAGCAGCAAGAATAAAAACGTGGACCAACAAAAGTCAAAACAATATGGCAGATAGAAATAGTAATAGGGTAGAATAGAAAACAAATAAACAACAATAAACACACATCTTCAATACAAAAAACAGAATAGGGAGTAGCTGGATAGGTAGTCTGCTGGCGATTTTTTTCTTTCAAATGTAAAGACAGGTTTTTTAAGACAGGATCTTTTTTTTTTTCTTTCAAAAGTAAAATCAGGACTTTTTTTTTACACCAAAGAACCATCCAGATAACCTCCACTAGGAGGTTGAAAGACGTATATAGAACGTAATGTAAATCTCCATTCTGATCTGTTTCAGTCTCCATCCGTCTAATGGAAGATCATTGTGCTCAGCTCTATTATTTTTATTTACCAGACAAAAGAGATGTTGAGCAAGCAGTGAAAAGAGGAAAAAAATCTCTTTACTTCATGTCATTTGAAACTGATCACTGACAAAAACTAATGAAATTATAACAAGAAGAAATCATTTTTCCCCCTCTCTACAGAGCTTGCTCAGCACGTCTTTTGTCTGGCAAAGGGAAGTAATACGGTTGGGCACAATGATCTCCCATTATCTAGTGACATCACTCTCATGACCAAAATAAAAACTAACACTGAAACCTTTGCTAAGTCTGTGACAGAATGGCAATAGCTCAGAATAGTTTTCCCAGCAAGTCTTACAACTGTTAATGGTAATTTTTGTTTTGCAGACGGCAGTGACTTCACTGGATAATTTGACAGAGTTGAGACTGAAGCAGGTCCCAGACAGATGTGTGCACTGTGTTTTCATATTAATGTCATAAAATAATGGTGATTCACTAACGCAGTATTGGCCTTGACATTTTCTGCCGGGGATTTCCTGACAATGGCTTTTACCTAACTACCCCAGGTCCCTACATCACCTTCCAAACTTATAGGTGTGAAATATGAGTCTTTTGCTATATACAATAATTATGAGCTTTCCCCTAGAAGCAACAGCCGATTTGAATTCAAATATATATATATTAATATTCAAAAGAGAATTATCAATATGAACTGTACAGGGATATATCTAGAATTATTTCACGATGCTTCATATTTCACAACAGAGATTATGGAGCGAGTAGGTTATGTGTCATCTACATCTACCTCTTATTGACAACTGACGAAATTTATTCTGTCAACTGTTAAAAATTCACGAAACAAAATGCAACATAACAACTCCCATTTGTCACCAAAACAATCATTTTCGCTAAGTTATGGCTCTGTCAGACAAGAGGTTGAAGACATTTTGGTTCTGTTCTTTCTTTCTTTCTTTTTTTTTTTTAACGACAGTAAATCTTATGATGTCTCACTGCCTTAAACACTGAAGCTCGCATCCTGTCTCCCATCCATTCCCCTTATCCCCCCCCCCCTTCCACCTTCTACTTTTAGCTAACCTTATGGCTCTTTTTCGAGTATATAGGTTACTGAAACTGTATTCTTCACTGACAGTTTTCAATAGTGGCAATCACGTAGATTGGCAGTTCTCTCCTACTCCTTCACTGGCTTTCTTAACTGAATTTACTCATCTTTGTTAAGCATGGCATATTGCTGTAACAGCAGGTGAAGGGCAGTGTAACTGTGTTCTACTTTTCAACTACGAAGGTTAATAAAAGAGAGCATTTGTATAGCGCTTGTCCTCATACAGTACCGGCTCTAAGCGCTTTACAATCTAGTATTACCCCAACAGACTCAAAGAAGACACTCAAAAACGTTCTCAGCTTCCTGGGAAGCATACAAGGTGGCTGCCAGCTGGGCGCTCAAATCATTATCAGTCGAACAATATCAGTCACTGTCTATTGTCGGGTATCCATTTAAAGCTGGGTCGAATCAGGAAATGTAACTATCTTTCCCCAGGACAAAATGTTGGGACCAGTCGGGATTCAAACCTGGAACTTCATATCCCGAGTCCCACGGCCCAACCGCTAGGCCACCTACACCATCCTGGGTCTCTCATTCGCTCCCACCCCCTCTCCTGCTCCTCCCTCCCCCTCTCACAACACCACAATTTAACAGTTATCGTCTCTGTGCGCATCTTCTCCACCTCAGGCCAACAGCTGTTACCATCTGGCTCAAGTCTTTACCTGTGAAGTACAGGACGCACATCTTCTCATTCAATTGCACTGATGACATCGGTGTGAGCTCTTCAATGGGGTGAGGATACCAGGGAAACTCCTGAGACGGCAAAATTAACAACAAAAAAAAAAGGATAAGCATAATTTAGTGAAGTCATAAAGCGGGGATGGCCATATCAAGAGAACATGCCAGCAAATTCAAGTAAGTCAAACAGATAAGATAAGACCAGATGACATCAGATGAGAGATTTCTGAAATAATGAGGGATATGAAAGTGTGGTGGTAAACAATGATAAGATAAGATGTAAAAGATAAGCATAATTAGATAACAGCAGAGAGGTTTTCTATCAAATGGCCATACTACAAAATCACTGAAAAAAAAATGCCAGAAACAATTTTAGTATCTTAAAGATCTGAGCTTGTTACAACCAAATGGGGATAGTAAAGTCCCTGCCCAATTCAAAAACTCAAAATTCTGAAAAAAAAAAAACAAATAAAAGATCCTCGTCTGTATCACTGCTTGGGCTTTGTCCAATATGACTGGAATTCTTACTTACCTGAAATACCCCCTCCCCCTCCCCTGGAGACTAAAAAGAGAAATAAATTAAATACTGAAATAGTTACCTTACAGTCTGGATCCTGTGTGACTGCCTGTCTGCCGTTCATGGTGATAGTGTTGCCTTTCTCGTCTACCAGAACCAACATGGGGATTCCTGAAGTGGAGGTCAGAGAGAACAGTCAGAGATGTTCTGACCACCTGAATGGCTCTTACGGTCATGATCAACTGTTCCACATTGTTACCTTCAGCTATCTGATGCATGCACAGGTCTCATAACTACTGAATATATTATCATCTGACCTATGGCCATTCCAATAGAGGTTTCGGAAAACAAATACACATTTCTCATAATCATATACATACCAATGTTACTATCTCTTCGGGTTTCAGAAATATGTGCCATAAGATGCTCAAATATTGCCAATTGCTAGGATACATTTAGACTATGTCCTTATCAGAGACTACCCTAAATTAGTTCGATATTTCTATCTAAGATGGCAGGACACATTAATATTTCCTGTGGCGTTAGAAAGGGAACATCATAAGCTACAAAATCCCACTAGGTTAAATTTATTATCTCTTCAGTTTCCACAGATATGTGTCACTGAAGAAACTATCTCCTTCATGGAGTCTACTACAAATTGTCTCCATAGTTCTTCTACCAAAGATGGCAAGAGCCTCAATCTCTCATGTGGAAACTGCCGTTGAATAACCCGGAACTATTATAATATAACACATGTCCTTTTGTTCACATAATTGTCACAAATATGTCGATATCGCATTATTTCATGCCTAGGATTCGAAATAGCAATCATCGTATGAATAAAAACAGATAACCCAAGTTTCTTATCCACAAAACTGTATATGGCAACTGTCTTAAACATGGAAGTGGGTTCAGCCAATGTTCCTATCCATACATAGATAACATACAGAATAGGACCTGTCATATTCACACACGTTACCTTCTGTGTAAACGTTCAACCTCCTGTGGGTGGTTATCTCATCTCCACTTCACAACAGCTTTGACATAAGAATGTATATGACAGAGTAACAGTCATCTTGTCCAGCAGTACAATATTCTATATCTCTTATCGACACTCATCGTATATACTTATGCAAGGATATAAAATTCTTTCGCAGAAGTGTGATGTTGACCTACGCTGGTCTTCAAAGATTAAGATATCATACTCTGACAAATTTTCGCCTCGGGCAGTTCTTTGTCTCTTTACTTCAGTCTGAAGGATAAACTGACATCTCAGTCTGGGAAGGGATCCCTCCTCACCCCCCCCCCCCTTCCCCTCCTCTCAAAACCCAGGCGCTCAGCAGAGGCCATCTTCTTTTGAGCTGTTAACTTCATTTATTCTATTATAGCCATCGTGGATGCCTCCTGAGGATTCCTGCACTAGTCTTCGCTTTCTGTCGTAGTTATTGGTGTTGGGCCAGGATTTTCCAAAATGAGGCCATTTGCTGAAGGTAAAAGACCTTTTAAACTCTTTTGGAAATATTTTTTACTATGGTTTTCCTTCGGGCGCCTTCTCTGCAACAGCCCTTCATACAGGAAATTCTTTGGAGTTTGACCTTCATTACAGAAATTATACAGTAGTTCCTATGTTATAATTTTTTAAATTTATCAACATCACTTACCATCCACTCCTAGATGTTTCTTGACTGCCTGGTTTCTGGAATCTTCGTAAGGAATGGTCAGCCATGGCATGCCGGTCATGTGACGCTGGAAGGCCTCCTCGGACCTGTCGGCGGAGACAAAGATGACCTGGAACTTCTCGCCTCGGGACTTGAGGGTCTGATAAGCTCGTACTAGTTCTGGGTCGAAATACCGGCACGGCAGGCACTGAGGAACAGAAAGACAGAGAGAAATAGAATCAACATTTAAGTATTATATTTATTATGTGCTTGGAAAAGATAGAAAGGAATAAACATGACCCAATCTGAGCTCAGTTGAGTCGAGTTGTGGTTTCATTAAACGGTTCATCAGCAAAATAACAGGGTATTACAGCGCCAAATACACGCAGTATAAATATGTATATCAATGCATATATTAATATTAACTATTTTGATCAAAATAATATGTAAACGGTAATCAGTGACTACCAAAACCATCCACCGTGCGTGTAAACAAGCAAATAAAATTCCGCACAACAGATAATGATCTTGTCTTCACCCCATCTCGCCCCACCCCATTCCCTCTTTCTTTTCCTTTCATGTTTTGAAAATGGGGGGGGATGGGCGGAGGGGGGGGGGGGCGATAATGTTAAGGTGGGGAGAGAGGGAAGGAGGGAATAGAAGGTGTGAATCTCAAGATGAAACTCTCCCGTGAGTTATTACTGTTCAAGTACCTTGAGGTGCAGCCAGGCTAGCAATAAAATCTGGGTTTAGACAACATATCATTTCTCCATGCACTGACTGATGTGAGAACCAGGTAGAACGGGTGCAAAAAATCGCATGTTCATAGTTCATAGATAAATAGCACAGCTGTCCTATCATAGATGTTACGTTCTCCTCACGTCTTTCAATCATCTGCGAGTGGAATGCAAAACCTGTGTTATAGACAGGTGGGTGGACGGGCGGATAGATAGATAGATGATAGATAGATAGACAGATAGATAGATAGATAGATAGATAGACAGACAGACAGACAGACAGACAGACACACAGACACACAGACAGATAGATAGATAGATAGATAGATAGATAGATAGATAGATAGATAGATAGATAGATAGATAGA
>JBCEWB010068855.1:0-13336 GCA_039654565.1 Peronia peronii | reverse complement strand
TTTAAACTATGGATAAACAACGCAAATCTTGCTGTTGCTTTGTTAAACAAAAGCGCACACTCAAAACAAACACTATCATTCGAGCACAAGAAAGGGTGGTAACCAATGTTGCTGATATGAAGCTGGCCATGCGGGCAATTACAGCGCCCCATCCACTCCATACATCTTTCTCGTTGTTTTTTGTTTTTTTGGCAGTGGAAATCTTTTGAAAGTCACCACTTTCATATCCTCACGATCTTTTTGCCTTGAGTCGTTTTCACTCACGCCACAAGAGCATGTTTTGTTAACCGTCCTCTCAATTCAAAGCCTCAATGAGTAGGCTTTGGCCGATTGTTTCAGCACAGTGTGGTCGGCTAGCCCACCTTCTAAAAATAGATGCCAGGGGTTTCACATAAAGCACTAATCGAGACAAGTCTATTAGCAGATTCTTTTGACAGAAGCAGATGAGGTAAGGATGAGAATCCAAATGGTATTACAATTTACATGTAGCAGTTTCTTTGTGTAATGATCAGTAATATTGAATAACAGTCAGTGCTTCTGATTGTCTCTGGGAAAGCGGAGGACAAATGCCAGCTGGCTCATGCCAATGGGTGCGACAGTGTGGGTGGGGTTTACCAATGGATGGAGAATGGTAGATGCTCAGCACAGAAGGGAACAACAAAAAGCAGGCAGGACCACTGGGGAATTGTGAGTGTAAAAAATACCCCAAAACTTGAAAAAAATGTTAGTATAAAATGTCCTAATTGTCCAAACACGGAAAATTTTGTTCCTTATGGGAAGAGGGGATGCTCAGTCGAAATGCGGGAGGATCCAGCGTAACGCCGAAAGGCAGGCAGGTCTGTATTCACAGTGACTTCGGTTTACTTATAATATCTCAGAAAGTCATTACCATATACAACACTAGTATGCAATGAAAATCCACCATATAAGCACAAATAATTTACGATAAGTTTGTCCTTGACTGAGCATGAAATAAACTGAAACATAAATGGCCTTTCTGAGAAGGACAGTGGCCTGTCTGCATCATTCTCATAGAATGGATGGAAACACCAGCTGGAACAATGACATGATCAAGGCTACCACTGCTGATCAACAAGGTAGCGCAAGGTATATAGTGGGTCAATCAAGGTAACCATTACAAATTGCTGCTTCCATCTCCATGTCTCAAATTAAAATTGGACATTTTCATTTGAAGTTGAAAACACCCAAAAGCAGTAAAATGCATTTCCTGTAATACCAACGTGCTTGAAATAATTTATGAGTAGGCTGTGCTTACATTCTGTTGCTGTTCACCTTTTCTGCTTTCTTCTAGCTGCATAAGTAGTATTGCTTTGCAAAAATGTGTTTTAATGTGTTTATTCTACCTTAAAAACATCCCACCTACAGGAATCCCAACATGGCACATTTGCTTTTTCAGAGAGCTATGAAACAGGGGATTAGATTCATATCTAGAAAGCCTATTCTGAGGGATACAACAGATAACTCAATGAAAAGAATTGCTAAAAAATAAAAAATAAAAATTTAGAAAAAAAAAAAATCGCATAGTTTAAGCTGAGATTGGTGAAAAAGTTAGTTGTTCTAATTTTGTGCTGATGCTGGGCACATGGTGACCTTGATCAGCTCTTTCCCTTGTATTAAAAATTCATACCACGGTTCTGATGTCTGCCGTACTTGCTGATTGGGAAAATTTGATTTCAGTCATTCATTACTGGAATATTGTGCTGAACTGATCTTAATGGGCAAAAAATCTAATTTTGTGGTGTGCCACTTCCATTTCTGTGTGGAATTTGGATTATTTCTTCGTTTAGGGTGAGTAAGTACCATTTATTCACGAAATGTTGCCTGCCGAAATAGATTCTGGTTATAGATTGCGATCTAGATCTAGACTTTTAATCTTAATTAGGAAGGCATATGAGCAAAACTAAGTTAAAATCCCTCACAGATATTATGAGTGTAGTGAATGTGGAATGGGAAATGTATATTTCAGTGAACTGACTGTTAGAACGTTAATTCAAAGCATTTTCAGCACCATGTGCCGTGAATATTTCACTCACTATGTGAAGATTAATTTGAAATTAATTGAAATTTGATACAATGATTTGGCCTGTGCATGGCCAACAATTTTTATGACCGACTGTTAACCAAGTAATCGACTCCATGACCGACGATGATCGATTATTCTATTGGTTAAATATTTTCTTCTTAATCACATGTGATGTCACATCGGTTATGGCTATTAGTTACGACCTTGACCTTAGTCTATTCTAACCATAAACGGAAAAAAAAAAAGAAAAACTTCGCCACTCACACTCAGCCTGAGTACGTTCCCTTGCCTTGATCTTTGACTGGGGACTTAAGATTTTGAAAAACCTGGGGTGTGACACTCACTATTTCACAAATCTGACTTCACAAATCGAAGTCTAGGGCAGTTTAAAACCAAATATTACCTCATAACTCTCATTAATTACGATTTTAATTTGATCACAAAATGTGGCAATCAGCTCATGTACATTGTGTTATCGCTCGAGAGATGGGGACACAAACGAAACAAAGTAGTCTCTCATTGACCTTTCCTGACCGAGATACACGAGGTGGTAGATAGAACCCCATAACCCACTGCGACCTAGGGATTCCCCAGTATGTACATAAGGTATACAAAACAAATATCATCTAAATAAATATTGTAAACTCTGTCTAAATGAATATCGTAAAAAATAAATGTAGTAAAATTAAGGATATCAGGGAAATAAGACAAAGGCCAAAGGGCTCATCCCTGTGTAATTAGAATAGGGAAAAATAGAGTAGGAGATAGAGACGGTAGGGACTTGTACATACTAAAACAAGAATAGCAAAGGGACCTACGAGTGACCAAAACTTTTTTCCTTTAAAGGGGGAAAAAAAATTTTTTTTTTTTTTAAACAAAAACCCGTCAAGATAACCTCCACTAGGAGGTTGAAAGACATAGTACAGAACATAACATAAATCACCTCACGAGTTCATTATTTGGGAAAGACATACCATGTGTCAAACTCTGACACCAGCAGCAGAGTTGTGTGGTGGGTGAGGGAGTGAAAAATTACTAAGCATCCATTCAAGTGGGGTCATGTTCAATCCTCGAGTGTAACCCTATGGCTCAACAATAGTCTTTTTCATACATTTTCTGTTTTTGTTTCTTTTTCTAGATACCACGGGAATTAAGGGAAATGCAGTATGGTCTGTTTCAGTCATATTCAGAGAGCAGCTGTTATTAATTGAACCTTGACAGGGGGAGCAAGGGAGAATTCAAAACATGAAGTACAAAACTGAGCAGGACGCTTTGAAGTCTTGCACTCTAACGGCCTTAACCATACAATCATCAGAAGAAACAGAAAGCAATATTTTCACCATGATATTGATTCGTGTTCAAGAAATAACAGTGAGACAAACATGGCAACATACGAATGAAACGAATTTCGTGCTAATGTTTTGTAGCTTTGTAAAACTTAATTCATCTGCAAAGTATAATGGCTTTGGCAAATCGTCCCCTTGACACTACTACGATTAAATGGTGAAAAAAAACTCAGAATTTATTGTTAGCGAATCAGTGGCCTTTTTTTTTCTTTTATCAACAGAAAAAGCTGGTATAGTAGGGAGAGGGGGACAGAAAGGGTGACTCACGTGTCACCAAGCACGAATTCATTAACTATGGATAGCTATGGATATTTGTTTCATGGCTGATCATGAACGACATAACTGAATTTCGGATATCATAACTGATTAATGACCGATGTAACCAGTTATCATGACTGATCATGCGCAGGCCTAACAATGATGGTGGGAATTGTACCGCAGTCTTTGAGTATGTTTTTAGGGTTATATTTTGATTTTGTTTATTTATAAAAGGGTGGTTTATAGAGGAATTTTACAGTTCTTTCCATCAAAGAGCCATCCTGAGGCAAATATTGCTGTCAGGGATGTTTTATAAACTGAAATCATGGATCAATTCTACACTTCTAGACCCCCAGCCTTCATTTAGATTCAATCTATAAATTTTCTTCATCTCATTGTTTTAACAGTTTTATCCTTAAATACAGTAATAGATGAGGAAAAATGCTGAGTAGTAGGACTTCCTATTACAGAAAGAAGATGAAAAACAGATTAGTCAATAAAATAAAGAAGAGATGAGAAGAAGTGGAGCATAAAAGACAACCAGAAGGCCAAAAAATAAAAAGAATTGATATTTCAAAAAATTTTTATTAAATTATAACTTTCTAAATTTTGGTATGATGTGTTTAATTTTTTTTTTTCAACTGCTTATCTCTGGGCAATTCCACAAAATTGTCAACCGAGGGGGTTAAAATTAGATTTGTGTATATGTGATAAAAATTGTTTTATTTATTTTCATTGAGGATTACTGCATTCACTACAAACCATATTTTTGTGCTGAATGCATATCACATGATTGGCAGTCATTTTGAAAGCTGTATATCCATGGAGATGGTGCTGGCTCTGTTATGATAGCGAAAAATTGACACCCACACAACTGGTTAAAAAATCCCAATCATGTGAGTTACACTACTTTTTTTCATCAGATGAACCTTCTTCTTTGTGTTATAGTATACTTTTGATTCCACAAAGTTATACTTATGGTTTGTGAGCCACTTCATATTAATGGCACGTGGGAGCAACTTTGTTGCATCAGCTACCAAAAAAAAATGATAAATGTTTTCTTGCTTCTTTAAAAAACATCCATGGAAGATGATATACCTTGAGTTCTTAGCAATTAACTCAGGAAGGCAGAATACCAAACATTTGATTTGAACTTTTCTTTCATAGACCTTGCATGGTAACTGATACAACATATTTATTTGGTAACTGATGTAACATACTCAATAATAAACGATTTTGTTGACTCTGTGCTGAGTTTTATCTGACCAATATTGTTTAACATGCTCCAATTATTATGCTATTTTATTTTTAATGTATGCTATTTATTGCGTTTGTCACATTTCAGTATTCAAATAATACTTGTCGACATGTTAGTAGCATTAGTTTTTGAAGCTGGAATTGTATCACTCTATGAGATATATCTATTTTTGAAGAGCGACTATCTTCAGATGTCTAGGTTGTTCATAATATACTAATATAATATTCATAATATAAGCTATCTAATGGTAATACTATTAATATATTTTCATTTGCCCTTTCAGGAAGCTTATATCAGCTGGAGAAAAAAAAAAAAAAAACATGACCATAGAGCTCGCATGCATGAGGAGAAAGGACAACAGATGAAAGATAAGAGCAAAAAGCAGCAGAGAATTAGACAACTTAAATGGTCCCAATAGTCTGAAGACAGAAGCAAGAGGAACAATGAGAAATTTCAAGTCAAAAGCAAAACCCCTGTGACATGTAGTCAGCCACAGCCTCCTATGTTTGTACCCCAATTCAAGAGAAACAAAAGGAAGCTTTGGACATGGACAGGATTGTACAACAGCTCTATGAAAATGACATGGTTTTCAGACAGCTTCCGGTAGTTCCAGAAAAAATGCATTTTATCAATATCAAGGTAGATGGACAGAAACATCGACTGCAGAAAAACAATCTCCTATCAACTGTAATGGAAAATAGTCATTTTCCTGACAATGATTCTCTGATCTCCATGGCACTGCATTAGCCTGTTGCAATGAGGTGCTATTTGGGAGACTGTAAAATCTGCAAACATGTAACAGAGCTCTAATCTTAATCTGTAAATATTTTCTTAATTACATTAGGACACATAATAATTTAGCATAATTTTCTCTGCAAAATTATTACCAAATTTGAAGAGTGTTGTGTCAGTTACCAATATTTGTTGCACCATTATGATTACCTCTAATTGTCTGATCTAAAATACCACTAATACACAGTCTTGAAATTTTATGCCTATATTTGTTTTCTATGACATGTCTGAAAATGTGGAAAAAGAATCAGAAAAAAAAAAACTTCATAATTCACAGCGATTTGAATGTGCAGTTTGTCTGTCCTCATTTTTCGTTTTGTCCTGTTGCATCAGTTACCGATCTTATCAACCAGCTACCTAGTAATTAAGTGATGGATAAGAAAATCTTAGTATTGTGTTTGAAGGCAATGATGTTCAAAGTCATGACACATAACTTTGAGCTTGTCCCTCCTAAGATAACTAGATAACTTAAAATTTAATGCCTCTGAATGTTGCGTCAATTACCCGTGGAGTTGCCCCTCTTCAGTTTTTTTTTTTTTTTAGATAAGAAAGTTTAACTCTTTCCCTACTCTGAGCTGGATTTTCTGGCTCAGGTCAGAGGTCACACCTAGACCTCGAGCCGGAAAATTCGGCTCGGTAAATGCACATATTTTGCCAATCCAGCATTTCTAAGTTTTAAATAAAAACAAGCAGGTTTACTTCCGGGTCATCAGAAAAGAGCATCAGTTTTGAAAACATGTTTGAATAAGCAAAACTTGTGCAATGAAAGTGTTTTTTGTTACTTTTTTTTTTTTGTGGAGATGAAGTTAGTTTACATTCGCCTTGGAAATACGAGATAACCTCCACCAGGAGGTTGAAAGACATACATAGAACGCCATGGAGATAGGACCCTTAGTGAAATGTTCAAATAAACCTGCTTGCCTCAGGGAAGTGCTAGATTTATTTGAAATGAGGATTTACCATCAATTCTATTCGGACAGTGTCAGTAGATCTAGATCTTCAAACTGCAAGTTGAAAAAATATGTAAAATATGTTAAGTTGTTAAGTTTCTTGTCATTTTTCTTCCCTCACACAGCACCAATACATCCACAAATATTTTTTAAATCTTCTATGATTCCTTCCGTTTTACTTCATACTTATTATGCATCGTTTATTTGCTCTGGGCTGCTGTAGGAATTAATTTTTGTAGGGAAGGTGTGGTCAGAAAATGGGTCATGAAATTGAGTGTGTCTGGAGGTGACCAGCTATTGGAATAGGGTCAAGTAGGGAAAGCATTATATTTACATAATAAAGAAATCATGGGGTTACATGCATACATACATAATACATAAAACAATAGAATATATGTAAATAATGTAATATACTACTATTCTGAACCAATACCAAACTCCCATAAATGTTGAAACTTTGCTTTAACTAAGATATTTTCTTTAATATTTTATTGTTGTCCTAGTTTTGTTATAGTTAATAATAACAGGTTTTATGAGTGAAATTGTCCATACGTGTAAATTTTTCCTCAAATATTATCTCCCTTTCCCATATTTTGGCGATGTATGTTTTTTTTCTTCAGTTCTTCTGTACTTTATTCAGTTTGACAACGTATTTTCAGCATTCTAAAGCTTTCACACTTCTCCTTCCCTTTCATAAAAATAAATGGCAATGAGTTTGCTTTTATTTCAACATATTAACTCTTCAAATCTGAGCAGCCACTCGGAGCAGCCAATGAACTTGTACAAGATGCCGACCGACCACTCGCAGCTGCCAATCAATATAATTTCATTCTGTCCGCTAGAAATCGAAACTTTAATAAAAATGCATATACATTTTTAACTAAAACATCTGGGAAATGTTAATCTTGCCTAGCGGGGTCCTTGGACTTGGTTTGTTTCGCCTTTCAACCTCCTTCCTGGTGGTTATCTCGAGGGGTCCTTGTATTACTTTATTTTCAATTGTTATCCACGAAATTCAAAAGCAGAAAGTGAAAGTAGAAACAGAGTGGTTCATTCTTCATTCTGTGTTTGTAATGAGCTATGGTTAGCCAAAAACCTCACAGACTGGCTTCTCAAGAACCAAAAATGTTTGTTCAACAAGTGGATAGAATAGGATCAAAGTGATTACAATGACAGTGAGCCTCTGTATGAACAGGATATGATAGTGACCGCAGATCTAGATCTAGATCTTGATGTCAATCAATCAATATTAGCGATAATGACAACGCAATGAACACCCATTCCCACAAACCTAGCCATAAGTCATTCCACTGATTTACATCAAACTTGAAGGGGAGACAGGCAATTGATCTGTACCAATCATCCATATATTGAAACAGTTCATCTATTTCTTGAAAGCAGGTCAGTGAAAAATTTCATTTCTATTGTTTTCATAATAATTATTACAGACCACACAGGAGCATCTATTGCTGTCTGTTTCAACTATAACTGATCCTCATTCAATTACCTTTGCATTGATATATAACTTTGCCACTTTCTTGTAGATACAGACCTGCCTACCTTCGCCTCAGCGGAGGAGGGATATCCGACTCAAAAAGGAGGGAAAACAGGGAAACGGAGGGAAATTTACCGACTCATAGTTTCTACCTAGAATTACTATGTATTACATAACAAACCAACAGAACATCCACATGTGAGCTTAAGGTTTCATTCCATATAAATATTACACAATAAATTAAATCTGCACTTCTTACATTCTTTGCAGATTCATAACATAGTGAACAGTTCTACTTAATTCAAGTATAGATCTCGTGCATTCTGCACTATTCACAAATGTTTAGAAAATTCATTGCACAAATTTCTATTCTTTTGTGCTGTCCTCTTACATTTCTAAAGGAGAAGGCGTACTACCTCTTCATTGTATGGTGCGCAGGGGAGTAAGTGGTAGGTTCACGGTCAGCCCGCCACCCAACGTTCCTGCTTTCCCTCTGATCCAATGCTCCGATCACTGACCGGCGTTTCACAGTTATCTGCTTCTGCATACAATTAATAATATTGAACAATGGATTCTTGACGGTTCTGACTACCCGTGGGAAAGTAGACAACAGTGCCAGTGGGCTCTCACAGCTGGCGGGACTGAGTGCAGGTGGGGGATAGCAGTGGATGGAGGGAGGAAAACTGACTGGGCTACAATGATGCATGGCAGTGAAGCGGTCAAATTCTGGCAGTGATAGTGATAGCTATCACAAAAAGAAGTAGGCCTAATAGCCATTTCATATACAGAAAATAGCCCGTGAATGAGACAACCTCTGTCATGAGTGCTGGCAGGGACATTTGAATAGAACGACAGGCCGGTCAAATTTCACACCAAAATTATGTCGGAATCGCCGAGACTCGTTTTTCTTTTTCATCCTTCTTACGTAAAGTAAGCAGACAAAACCAGTGATTGTTATGGGCAGCACGCCATCTTCTGTCCGATGACATACACGTAAAGACATGTAGCTTAACAGGTCTTCGGCATCTGACCAGACTTCTGAACAAAAGATCCCAGGATGAATCTACATCGTTTACATCGTGCTCAGTAACAAGTGGATTGAAAGTGAAAACAAAGAAAACGAGGGGCGGGATGGGACACCATGGTTAATTAAAGATTTAGGTTCATAAGGGAACTATATGAGCCATCATGGGCCAAGCGATGACCAGATCATGAATGACGGGTGCACCTGAACGACCACTTAGCATGAGGGCGGGACGGGTGGGGTGTAACACATAACACCATGTCCGGACTGAGCTACATCATGTACTGTTGGCCTACAGACACAGGCCTTGGCAACGGCGGCAGATAGGACCACTGCCCATAGCAAACAAACTTGCTGGACTGTGAGTGAAAACTATATTCCGGCCGCATTCAGAATGATGCCAAAGTATGAAATGCAGAAAAACTAGTATAAAATATCCGAATTCGTCCGAATGCGGGAATTTTTATTCACGGCGCGGGATACTGAGTCAAAATGCGGGATGATCCCGCGTAAGGCAGGAAGGTAGGCAGGTCTATAGATAGTTTTCATCATGTTTGCCTCTTCCTAAACCCACCTTGGGTGAAATTTCAGGTGCCGAAAAGAATTCCATTGAAACGTGGAAAAAAAATCTGGACTTATAAAGTTGAGTTTACTCCCCTTTGAGGTGGGTTTTCTCCGCAACAGGGCATCTGCTGCCCTCAAAATCTATATACTTTGAAACCATAAACCTTAACTCTCAAACTTTTTCACTAGGGATTTCAATTATCCCTGATCGATGGATTTACCCTATTGTTTTCTGTGATGTTTTTGCTAAAACCTACCAAAACAATGTATTTTTTTGGTAAACTATGATAGTCTGAACACAAAAAAAGAATTAGTTTGAAGTATTAGTTTCTGAAAAACTGCATCCGAAGATAGAGCACTTTTAGTTTTGTGTTCTGACCATCATCTTGGATTTCCCGATTGCACACTGTGTGTGGTAGTATCATGTTTTTAGCCACTATGGCGTCCAGCATGTTGTCTAGCAAAATATTTCCGCACAAACTGGACAATGATAAATTATGGATTGATGAGAGAGTGGATTTTGACACTGATGATGGAAATTAGCTGCCAATATTACCAAACAAAGGCCGCACATGATGGTAAGTTTTTCTCTCTTTTTATCTAATTTATACCATGGCTGCATTTTTTCATTCCAAAACCTGATTTAGAGGAGTACAATCAAAAACACTATACCGATAAGTTCGGACACTCCCTTCTTCATATCACTAAAAAATGCGTTGACGGCCGCATCCCCTCCACTCTTCTTTATGTCATTAAAAATGGGTGCTGCGCCACTTGCGTTACTAGTTCTGTGTTCAAGATCAGGATCAATGTGTATTCTTAACTCATCTTTCTGGATCTTTTTGAGAAAATGAAAAAAAATGCACGCCATGGTTCTTGAATTTGTGTAATCAATGTCTGCACACCATTGCCCTCTTTTTCTCTGTTTCATGACTGCCGCTATTGTTGTTTAAAGACTGTACACTCTCAACACTTGGGGGTGTTGCACGTCACGGTATAAGCAAAATTGGCCTAGTGTCCCGTCTTAACTAAATAGTGTCCTTGGTACAATTATGTCTATGAGTTCCAGAGACTGATTAAGACAAAAAAAGATTCCTTGGTGAAAACATGCATTTCTGTAGTGTTGTATAGCTTAGATCTAATAAAATTCATGTCTTTTTAGGGGTAAAGCTATAACAGGAAGTTAGCCTTATTTACCTTAGCAACTGGTGGCTACAGATTCTCAGATCACTTCAGTTACTGATCCAATTGTGTTTCTTATTTTGTTTCCAAATTGTTTGGACACCTTAGTTCATTATAGTTTATAATACTCATGAAACACATTCACTCAGGTACAAATAGCTCTTATTATTTCGTCCTGAGATATGGCAAGATTATGCTGGCCTCCCTATGGCACACCCCTCATCCCACCCAGTTAGGCCAGAGAAATGACCAGTAACTTTTCTGTCAGAGACCATGACTATAAGTATATGTGTAAGCAATAAGAACAGGAAGCAGAGAGGAAATATGAGATGGGTTAGAAATACAGAGACTGACTTTGTGCTGTAATTTCAAATGTTGCATGCAGTAAATGATTTTAAAACGTTATCAGAAGAACTAACACAAATTGAGTGGTTCACGCTGTCGATGTTAGGTATCAGTTGTTATTAGGGATTGTAATGCTAACACAGCTGGAGTAAACAAAATGATAAATTATTTACTGAATATATGCTGAAAAGACAAATAAGTTTCAGAAGACTTTTTTTTTTCAGTTCATTGGTATTGATGTTTGCCATCTCATACATTTTTTTTTTTTTCAGGACTGGAGGTCTGAGAATCACGATATCCCTGAACTGAGAGAGAATCAGCTTGATTTTACAGTAGAGTTGATCAGGCAGTTGGAAAAAATTGATAAACTTGCAGAGATTCTTTGGTAACTAAACTGAACGTCCGCACATTCCATTCCATCATCCCTGACATAGTCCCGGAAGATCAAAAGAACTGCTAATTGTGTTACAGATTATGGGCGGGAACTGAGCACTTTTCCTTGTTTTCAGGAGATAGAAATTATTTGTTTTAATATGATACGGTGTAACTTAAAAAAGAAAACATTTTTAAGGGGAAGGAGGTAAAGGCTTCAATTTTATTTCTAATATTATATGATTCTTATAAATGTCATATATTTTCAGGCTACACAGTAAAGGACTAAGTTCTACCTTTACATTTCAATTGATTCTGGGAACTGAAATTTGTGAAATGTATGGATATCAGACTAAGTAATGTGAAGAGTCACACTTATAATTTTTTTTATATTTCTTTCCTCATGGTTGCATTAAAAAAATGGCTACTGTTCAATGAAACACCGAGATAACCTCCACGAGAAGGCTGAAAGACATGTAGAATGTAACGTATTCAATGAATTTCTGTCAGAATTGTTTCAAAATCTGCCATGTTGTGGTAAAGTGAATGGATCCTGAAAATAACATGCAGTTTTGAATCTTGTTAATCATACTTATTTTTTTCCTTCATTGCATGTTTGATGTTTTCATATTGTGGACTTGAGAATCTATTTTTAGTAAAGTAATTAAGTCATTCTACATACCAGCTCAAATTTTCATCATCAAAAACTGTATCACTTTACAGCTAAGCCAATTACCAATTCACTGAAAACTGAGTATAATATATATAATATATAAACTGAGCTCCCCTCTTGTCAATGAAAAAATAGCACAAAATGCAAAAAAACGTTTGAGGGTTTAAGCTGCAATTTGATACCTAATTCAACTGTATTCTTTGAGTTTGAAAATTTGCCTAAAATTGGCCCTAAAAAGTAAATGTAGGGCTCTGAGTGTTTTCCTCCTTACAGGAACTTGTATAATTCAACTCACCTTTAGCTGATCCAATTTTTCCCTGATAGTGATAAAACCAAGATGAAGTTTGCCACCAAAATGATCAGCTAGACGTCGATCATTGTCATGTATACCAAGATAGGCTCCACAGACCTCACAGACACGGAGTTTTTGCTGTTGATAGCTTGATGCTGGCATTGAGTTCCTAAATTCAATCTGGAGATTTTAAAATAAAATGCAACTGAGAAAAAAAAAAAAGAAAGAAAGAAGTAACATATATTTGTACCATACTGATAAAAGCACAAAATAATAAAAAATAATAAATCTTTAAATGACCTGAAAGGATACACCAAAACACATAAATAAAATGTGAAACAGTCACAGACAACGGACCCCAATGGCAAAACCTGATTCTGAAATGCTCCTCAAAGTTTGCTTAAATACATGCTACAAAAATTACTCTGTTCCGACATTTCACAATGTCATGTAAGCTGACCAATACACATCAGTCCCAACCCTGCCTCCAAAGAGCATTCAACGCAAAGCCACTGCCACATGCCGCTTTGTCTCCCTCCTACATTCTTACCTCCACTTTATGATGATATAATTCAGCCGAGTCCGCTTTACTCGAATTTGCTGAGACCACCCTAATGGGTTCGATTCAAGAGAGTCTGACTTCCAGTTTTAACCCAAGAACTGCGAACCACGTATTTATACGACAGGTGAAATGAATCCCTGCATGCGACGCCCGTGTTTATTCGTGGGGGCTCCTCGTTG
>JBCEWB010068844.1:0-13338 GCA_039654565.1 Peronia peronii | reverse complement strand
GTGCGACGTCATAATTCAATTGTCGTGTAAATGTAAACAAAGAAAAATGTGGGCGGACGCGGAAGTGCTACGTCAGACAAGAACGATCAATAGCATACAAGAATTAACTGAGAGCCTTACAGATATTCGTGTTTACTATTAGCGATATGTTTATCAAGTTGCGGCAATGTTTCTTGAGTCTGCCTTATTCTGATGCTATTGGTGATATTTTTGTCTATATCCATGTGAGTGTGAATGTAGATCTAACTTGTGTATCTCCTGTCATGGAATTTCCTCTTTGAGACAAATGAAGTTTCCCTTTTCTTACTGATCTCATTTCATTTAATCAGAGTTTCTTACTTTCAGAGCAAGCTCTAGGTTCCTGGGATCTGCAGTCCTGGGATTTGGCACCGAGAGCTTCAAGATCAACACCTGGGAATCTGTTATGCCCGGCACAGAGCTAGTGATCAAGAGAAGCTACATGGACCAAGTCTGCGTCCCATTCCAGGAGGCTTTCTACGGCACCTCCAACGGCAATGATTATATCTTTACCTCAAAATTATTGATTTTACATGTAGTCTTATGCTGTTCTTTTGTAGCATCCAGCCATCCATCCATCCGTCTATCGATCTATCCATCCACACATCCATCCATTCATTCATTCATCGATCTATCCATCCATCCACCCATCCATCCATTCATCCATCCATTCATTCATCCATCTATCCATCCATCCATTGATCCATCCATTCATCATCCATCCATCCAGCCAGCCAATCATCCATCCATCCATTCATCCATCCATCGATCCATCCATCCATCCATCCATCCATCATCCATTCATCCTTTTTTCCCTAGTTTCTCCCCTCCTTCTCTCCTTTTATCCATCCATTCTTCTTTCCATCCCTTTATTCTCTATCCGCCTTTCCCTCTTGTCCCATGATCACGTAGCCCTTAGGGCATTCACCGATGGCCTCTACAGTTTTATTAGACTCCGCCGTTTGTTACGGTCCCCTGTTGCATTTTGTGACTCAGCGAAGGTGAGGCCTGTCCACTCCAGCAAAGTTGCCAGGTCTGTCGGTCTTCTTGTTTCTGCTGTAATGTTCTTTTCTAAAATTGAACTAAATATGTTGAGGTCTAAACATAGTTTAAATATCATCGTTGTGTCTGTAATTCCACCCCAGCATACTATTTCAGCAGTGGAAATGCATAATATGGCACTAAATTGGTTATTTCGTTTATGTTATGCTCCCTGCCATATTTACAAGGCTGGCCTTGAGCTGTCTATTCCTTCAACATCCTGCAAAAAAAAAAAAAGAACTAAAACACATGAAAATAGGTCCAAAGTTACGTTGGAACCATAAACCAACAAAGGAGCCACAATAAGATTTAAAAGTACCATTTCTGTCATACTTTGAATTTGATCACTTTGTATAGCTTGGGTTTCCATTCCGCATCTGTATGTGTGATGATAAACTTGCTACCCATGAGGCCCATTATCATTTTTGATTGATTGTTTATTTATTTATTTATTTATTTATCTATTTATTTATTTATTTATTTACTTGTAGATGATATGTAATTTCTAGTAAATATAATGTAGAAAAGGAAGTATATTCATAGTAGGAAGAGAAAACCTCGGAACATTCAGTTTCTGATATTTTTTTTACCTGGAATGGGATTCCTGTCATAGTTCTTACCAATAACCGCACACCTCACTAGATGATGGGGAATTGCTTATAATGTGTGAAATACTTATATAATCCAAAACAAACAATAAAGACAGCTGCACAGAAGAATTAAATGACAATAATAGTGTGACCGCGAAATATGACTCTGTACGTATCAGGAAGTGACGAATATTACAGTAGTACCAGCATCATCCATTCCCTGGTCATGTTTCCAATTAGTTAAGGGGTCTCGCCAACCAAAGTTGAAAAGCACTTTATCATTGAGTCATAACGCCATCGACGGCATACAGGCGAAATGAACTGGAGTGGTATTGTTATATCATTCCTAGAATTATTGTGATGTGTCCCATAGTAGTGCACTCTGGCAACTTGTCTTTTCGATGAAAACTTTCCTTTCAAGAAAACCGATGTTCGGTTTTGGGATTTCTCTTTTTAAACATAGAACAAAAAACAAATAAACTGTTTCTTAGAAATGAAATGAAGCTATGGGTTGTGTTCTGATGTTGTGAAAAAGTAAGTTTTAATAAATGGAGAAATAAAAATTAACTTTGGTGATAAAGTTTTGGTCAAAATACGTGTGTATACATCATAAAGTGCCTAAATTATGAGTCAATCAGATAAGAGTATCAGATAAGAGACACATTCCAATAATACTGTTCTCCATTTGGAACAACATGGATTAACTTTAACACTTTGCGTCCTTCAGAACGTAAATTATATGCTTGTTTTGAGAGGGCGGACATTTATCCTGCCGGAGACATCTAGATGTAACATGGCGGGTAGTCCTGCATCAAATTTAAAAGACAGTTTTAGCACGATTTCTTCTTCTTATTATTTTATCTTTTTGTCCAATAATTGATTCGATTTAGACATCTTTTCGTCCAATATCGGATAATTCATTTAGTAAGCAAAGAGCTATTATTTCTTTTTTATTATTATTGTTATGGCCTTGAACTGATAGCTAAAATGAAAGTTATTGATAGTCTCTATCAAAAACTTGGCAAACACTTCACAGATATATCACGATATTTACTGCCATAAGTGGACACTTTTTTCGACACAATTAGTTTGTAACCGTATCATGTTTCAAACTGTGAAAAGCTACTTATCTGTATAATGGCCCCCGTTCAGTATGGACCAACAACGTGCTAATGTAAAGTATTTGTATATAGGCAGAGATTCTAAAGCTGAGAAAGACATAACAGAGATGAAATCTGTCATGTTTTCAGCCCCAATGAACCTAGTGAAAGCAGTGACTAACTTCAAGCCCGGCTTGACAAACCCTGCACTTATGGTGCTGCCTCTACTACTCAACTGCTCTTTTGTGGATGCAAATGTAAACTTTGTATTATATACATATTTATATATGACTTTGTCTTTGATTATCTAAAAAGATGTTACCGGTATCGCTTGTGGCCAGGGTGAAATTGTATGAGGATACAAAAAGCAGCTTTAACAAATGAGAACAAGAGAAAAGCATTGAAGATTAACAAAAAATGTCAAGGAACATGCATGATTTTTGGATCTCCGACTTGTGATTGTTTTTTAACTTTTCCAGAAAAAGCTGACAGTGTTTAATAAATTTATCGTATTTATATTGCGTGTTTAGATTCCTTGGGTCATTCTTTGCTTATTGCTTACATTCCAGGGTCCTGTTTATGAGCGCCGCTAGAAGGCATTCCTGTGCAATTCTGATGATTATCAAGATAATTAGTAGATTAGGCTTACTGTAGTAGATAATTACATCAGGATAGAAGAAATCTAATATTTGAACTGTGTTGATTTTGTTCCGTGTGTGAGTATGTGCGTTTCTTCTTCTTCGTCTTAGTTCTGCCTTAATTCCATCTGGAGTCATAGGGCTGTTTTCTGACGAATTGTGCACCAGTCTTCTCCATCGATCACAGAATGGGTAGGGCGGATGTATATTTACGTGAGGATAATAACTTAATAATATTGTTTCTGTTGCGAATGAAACAGCAGAAGATCACAGAATCACATGCTTCCACACTCATAATCATCATGAAGAAAAGAATGATTGGCATCCCTGATATTTCACCGAAAACGCGTTTAAAAGTGCTTGACATGATACGGTTACAGCAGTAGTAGTAAAGTTGTACGAGTCTGGACCAGTTTCGGTTTCGGTTTCGGTTTGCAGTTTCGGTTCCGGATTGACTCTCTAATTTCGGATACTCTCTTTTTATTTTTCACCAAATTTTGAAGTAAAAAAAATGTGACAACCCCCAAAAATTTTGTAGAGTAGTAAGATTGTACGAGTCCAGACCACCCCCCTATTTTTGTTTATGATTTTTAGCTTTCCGATTTTAAACACCATTTTACCTCCCTAGACCACCTCCCGCCCTCTCCCCCCCCCCCCCTATTTTTTAAAAATGATTTTTAGCTGTGCGATTTTTAACTCCATTTTACCCCCCTATTTCGAGTGGTTCTTGGTTATCTCTAATGGGAGTAACCGACATAACAGAAAAAAAAATAAAATTGTAAAAGGGGGTAAATAAAGAAAAGAGAGTAGCCGAAATAAAAGAGTCAGTAAAATAAAACCGTATGTGATCTTGCGTTGTCATGCTATTTTTTTCCCCACTGACCCCTTATACGAGTCTGGACCACCTCTCTTTTTTAACCTCCCACTGACCACTCCTTCTGCTTGGAATTCAACTATACTCCTTTGGCTTTGTTAATTCTATTGTGTGACTGTGACAAATTATTTTGTTAAAATGGAAATAAAAAAATTAAGTTGGAATGACAACTTAAGTAAAAGAAATAATAACCCCTTATTACCCAAATAAATACGGGCATTAAATATTGGGAAATCGGGTTGTGGGAAGACTTGTTTGATGCTTAACCTTCTTCTTAACCATGATTGGCTTGATTTTAATCGATTGCAAGTTTTTGGAAAATCGCTCTTTCAACCTGAACACTGCATTATTAAGACGGGCTTTGAACAAAAGTTACATAAAGATGTTATACTAAAATTATTTAACAATAGAGATCTATGTATCAAAAACAACATTTCACCACAACAGATTTTAAAGGAAGCTGGGAAAACATTTTTTTTAAAATCACTATGGTATGTCAGTTTTATGAGGATTCAAAGGACGTTCGTGATTCAAAGAATCTAAACCCCCATGATAAACATTTAATGGTCTTTGATGACCTGTTATTTGAAAAAAAAAACAAATGCGAAGATTATTACGTTAGAGGCAGACATAGCAATGTGGATTGTTTTTACTTAGCACAGAACTACTTCAAATTACCTAGACAAACGATAAGAGAAAACGCAAATTTTCTCTGTTTATTTAAACAGGATGCTAAAAATTTGACTCATATTTACAATGATCACGTTAGCACTGATATGTTCTTAGAGGAATTTAAATCGTTTTGTAATCAATATTAGAAACAACCTCATGGGTTTGTTGTAATAGACAACTCAACCAAGAAAGATAATGGGAAATATAGAGATGGACTTGACACATTCTTTTTACCTTAAAAAATGGAACACATTTTAAAAGAAATAGCTAAAAATACAAGCGCTAAACACTCACAACAACTGATTGTTAGCAGCAATAAAACAGCTTTTAATACAATTTTTAATCCGCCTTTAGAATTAGACAAAGATAAAGACTATGAAATAGCACTGGTTAATTTTGAAACCTATTACTTGTTTCCTAATGTTCACAAATGGAATAATATGTTCAAATATTTTAACGGTACAACCTGGAAGAGTATATCCATTCCAGAGAGTGCATATGAAATCAAGGCTTAAACTTGGCAATCCAAAGTTTAATTGGAAGTGATGATATAACTATCACACCAAATAACCATACACTGAAATCGGTAATGACAATAAAACTAGGATACAGAGTTAGTTTCGAAGGTAATAATTCTCTTGCTGATATGCTAGGTTTTCAGCATAAAATATACAATGCTGGAACACATGAGTCAGATAACATTGTAAACATTCTTACAGTTAACAGTATATTTGTGCATATTAACATAATAAATGATAGTTTAGTGAATGGAACAATTAACGTTCCTGTCATTTACTCATTCTTTCCCAGTTCATCACCCGGTTATAAAATCGTAGAAAAACCTAGAAATCTTATTTACCTTCCTGTCACAATGAAAACAAGAGATAATTTACAAGTAAGAATCACTGATCAGGATGACAAGATTTTGAACCTACGAGGAGAAACTGCTACTATAAGATTTCATTTGAGTCCGAAAAGGTGAACCTCAAAGTTTCTAAAATCAAAAAGATAAAATACAAAGAGCTATAAAAAACAAGGAAGCAGTTACAATTAGAATAGATCCAAATGAAAGTGGTGATGATGTTTTAGCTCTCACAAAAACCCAGATTAATAAATTATGAAAGGGAAAACCAGTAAACATAACACTAAGTAAAACACAATTAAAACACAACCTCAAAATAGAAGGTGGTTTCCTAGCAGCTTTAGCTAGTTTGGCATTACCTCTTCTTTCAAAAGCTGTACCTGCTATAGCAAAGTCTCTTGGAATAGGAGCTCTAACAGGATTAGCGTCTACGGGAGTTCAAAAAATTCTTGGTGATGGGTTGTACTTAAAGAAAGGAGAGTGTCTTTGTCAAGTAGAAACTGATGGAAAGGGTCTTTATTTGAGTTTGTCGATGGATTATATTTAAATTGTGAAAGTCAAATGTATGATGGTAGTGGAATATTAGGAGATTTAGTGAAGCATATTCCGCTTTTAAATTTAATTCTTTAAAAATGGAAGAAAAAATATATCCCCGCATACCCTCTGCACCTCAAGAAGAATCTATGGAAGCGAATACTTATAGAATACAAAAATACTAGACATTCAAAATGCAATCGAGAAAGAAAAGAAGCAAAGAAGAAAAACCTACAAGAAATATTCAAGGATAATTAAAGGGATTGAGGTAACTGATGAAGTATTAGCCACTGCTAAAATTGGTACCGGAGTAACAGGAATTGCCTGGTTATCTACAATTGTTGCTGTTCTAATTGCTGTTATCTTAGAAGGAGTATCTATAGGTACAGGTGCCTTGTGCGTGATATTAAAATTTATAAGTAGAAAACGTAAACATAAAGCAGACAAACATCAAAAGATTTTAACTCTATCAGAATCAAAACACCATACACAATCATATTTCCAAAGCCATGGAAGATGGAAGAATTTCTAAGGAAGAGTTTAAATTAATTCTCGAAGAAGAAACTAAATTTAGAGAGATGAAGAAAGACATCAAAGATTTTTAAAAAGTCAGTCCACAAGCCGCAGCTGAATTTGAGAAAGGTAAACAAGTAACTTTACAAAAGTTCAAAGATTTTTTAGAGCAATCCAAACGGTCAAATTAACTGTTCAGTTGACGATTAAAATTAATTATTAAAAAACGTCTTTTTTTAAAAATAAGTGACCCATATAAAAAAGAGCAGTTAGTTGGAGACTTTATTGAATCAAGAAAAAACATTCAGGCTAGTAGCTTAAGAGATAGAACTGGTGATATTGAACTCAGGCGAGAATTTTCAAAAATATTTACTCCCATAACTGAAGCTAGTGCTAAAGCATCAGAAGAAACAAAGAAAGCTATTGAAACTGGATTAGCTCCTCTGAGTAGTTTATCTGCTTTACCGCTATTTCACAACCTGCTTTACCTTCAAATTAAACAAATTTCGGGTCAACAGCAACACAGTATATGCGGCAGTATTTAACGAAAACTGACTCTCATAAAACATTTGGAATACATACTCAAAATAATAAACTCTGTATTGATGATAAGGAGATAAAAGTTAATGATGATGATATTATAATCAATGATCGTAAATATGAAGGAACACCAGGTTTATGGGAATTAATAACTAGTAATGACCCACAGAATTATCTTGACAGTGATGTAGAAACTGATTCAGATATTCTTATAAGTACCAATGCTATGAGGCAAAATAATTATCCTAATAGTAGTTTTCCTAAACCTAGCAGAGGTAAAAAATATAATGAAGTAATGAAACCTATATGGCAAAAAAGTAAAACTATCACTGGAACAGGAACAATAATTCTACCTTCAGATCCTAATGCTTTAGTTAGTCGATGAAGTTTGTTATTAGCAAGTAAGGAAGCAGGTAATACTGGTGTAATTAATGAACTTGTAAGTATCTCTGATCAATTACTAAGACAAAATGTTATCACTCCATAACAGTATCAAATTCTACAATCTAAAATATCGTAATACAAAATGCTTGTAATAAAACGAAAAAGGTATCGTGGTAGAGGATTATTTGATTCTATTATTTCAGCAATAACAAGTGAAACAGCTAAGGATGTTTGCTTCTAGTTTAGTTAAAGACGTAGCAGCACTAGTAGCTGTAAGCGCAGGAAAGAAAGCAGCAGATAAATTTAAAGTTGATAAAGTATTTAACCAAAATAAACCTAAAGATATTACTAAACAAATTATAGGTCCTATTAAGCAATTAAACTTAGATAGTAAACTAAACCCAAATAAACAATTAAACTTAAATAATAAGCAAAATACGCTTACACCAGCTTCTAGACAATTACTAAATAATATCTTGGGAACAGGCATTAAAAATATCTGATTTTACTTTTTTTCTCCCATGCCAAATTTTGCTTTTGTTTTAATAATACTTTTAATAAGCTTACGGTCTGTACTTTTCTCTTAAACTAGGATTATTAATATTATCTAATTCTGTTATCATATCTTTATCACAAACTTCATTCCTTGTTTTAGTGTCATTATTTTGTAAATATCATGATGCAAAGCAGCTTCGTCTACTCTGTTGACCGGCCTACTCCAATCTTTCGGAGTATGGTCCGGATTATGTTCCGGATTCAACCGTTTATTTACTTTTGTCCCAGGACCAGCAAAATTATACCCGGGAAGATGCATCTCTTTTGGTAAATTGTTAATCAAAGAATTCACAACCTCTTTTGCTTTTACAGAGATAAATTGTGTTTTTCTAGAACCACAAATTTTACAGGTTCCTCTTAGCACAATCATCTCTATTATTCTTTGTTTTAACTTGTTGAATGTTGTCAGTCTCAGCTTTTTGCATTTTGCACGGTACATTTTATAACGTTAAAAAATGTATCCACTATCAAACTTTGATATCTTAGATCTTGTTAAAGAATTAGAGATATCTGATTTTAGAGGTGTATTCCCAAGAGACGAGTTACCTAAAAGACCAAGGAAAAAGGAGTGTGGAATATTCAATTTAGATAACGGTAGAAAAGGAGGAACTCATTGGGTAACATGGTATAAAGACAAAAATAATATTCATTTTGATAGTTATGGTATTCAACCACCTTTAGAAATTATTAACTACCTTAGAAAAGTTCCTGGTGATATCTCTTATAATTTAAACCAAATACAAGATCCTAATATAGTTATCTGTGGACATCTATGTTTGTATGTACTGAAAGAATTATCAAAAGGAAAAAGTTTCCAAGAGGTACTTAACGCATTAAATTCTATATAAAATGGAGAAAGTTTGTAACACTTGTTTTGTTAAAACAAGTTGTTATTTATTTTATAAAGAAAGCAAGGTATTAGATGGTCGTAAAGCTAAATGTAAAGAATGTATGAAACCAAAAAACATAATCACCACTTAAGAAACAAGGATAAATATAAACAAGCATACAAGAATTTATCGAAAGGAATCCTGATTATAAAAAATTGTTCTAAAAAATGGTCAAAAAAAAATTCCAAGAGATCATAAAACAAGAAGTAGTTGAGATAAGAGAAGATGAATCTTTTATCACCCAACTTAAGAATAAAATAAAAATAGATACCTTTCCAGTTAAAATTAAAATGATTTTCAAATGTGAATTTAAAACACCTTTAGCATTTGATATAGTTAATGCTTATTATTCTCGTCCAATAGAAACTATCCTTTCTAAAAATAATATCGATAGGTTTAAAACAAAGTTAGTAAATTTAGTGCCTGGATTGATTCTTACCAAGACAGAGGTAGTGGATTTGTATTCGATAAAATAGTAGAGATAGAAGTTAAAGTTAGTTATCTAAAAGCTTCATCTTATATTCCTTTAGAATTTAAATCTACTAATATCATAAACGTTAAAAATAATGATCATAAATGTTTCTTATGGTCAATTCTAGCTAAATTATACACTGTTAAGTTCATAAAGAAAGAGTATCTAATTATGAAGAATACGAAGGTGAAATAGACATGACTGGAATCAAATACCTTGTAAGGATCAAAGATGTCCCAAAGATAGAAAAGAAAAATAACTTGTCGATAAATGTCTTTGCAATAGAAGATCCTGAAGATAAGTCAACCCTTTATCCTATTATATTTCTAACGAAAAGTATGATATTTCTAAGGAAAAGTTTGATATTTCTAACGAAAAGTTTGATACTATAGATCTATTCTATATAGAAAGTGAAACAAATACTCACTACTGTCTGATAAAAGATCTTAACAGTTTTTTACGTGATAAAAATAGACATAAATCCCTTACATGTAGAAATTGTTTGCCATCATTTTGGAGAAAAGAATCATTAAACTCTCATCAAGAGATCTGTTTAAACCATAAACATTGTACAGTAATAATACCAGAAAATGATCTAAAGTTTACAGATCATAATTTTAAGTATAGATTACTAATAGCTGTCTACTCTGATTTTGAATCTAGTAATATCCCTATTTCAACATATTCTCCTAATCCTGATGACACTTCTACAAATAAGATATTTAAACAAGAGGTCAGCAGTTTTGGAATCTCTATTCATTCTGATTATCCTAATATTTGTGAATCACAATACTCTTATATCGGTAAAGATGCGAAAGAACAATACGTTGAAATAATTTTTACTTTATTTAATGAAATATCCAGAAATTAAAGTATCATGAAAGAGCAAAACATAAACTGACTTACCAACAAGAGAAAGAATTTAACAAAGCAACTAATTGTTATCTATGTAAAAAAGAAAACGAACTGATAAAAGACGACAATCCTTATACATCTAAGTATATAGGAACAATCTGTAAATATTGTAAGGCAAAAAAAGATAAACCTGTTAAGTTGATCCCATTGTATTTTCATAGTGGATCTAATTATGATTTTCATTTTATCATCGAAGAACTAATGAAATATGAAACAGACTGGTACAAAGTGAAACTGCTATCAAACACCTCAGAAGAATATATCTCAATCGACTACGGGTCTTATCACCAGAAATTTAGATTCTTAGATTTCTATAGATTTTTGTCTAAAGGGTTATCTGATGTAGCTAATTTTCTAAGTGACTTTCCTATCTTGGCATCAGAGTTTGAAGACTGTGAGTTATTTAAAAAGAAAGGATTCTATCCTTAGGAGTATATCGACTCTATCAAAAGACTAAAAGAAAAAGAACTGCCATCGATAGATGAATTTTATTCAACTCTTAGGAAAGAAGGAATCTCAGAAGAGGATTATCAACATGCTAAAAAAGTATGGGATCATTACAACCGAAAAACATTAGAAGATTATCATGAATTATATCTGAAGACTGATGTATTGATTTTAGCTGATGCATTTGAGAAGTTTCGATCTTTCTTTTTGGAGACTCATCAAATAGATTCTTGTTATTGTTTTTCTACTCTTGGATTAACTTGGCAATGCGGTTTAAAATATACTGGAGTAGAATTAGAATTACTAACAGATTATGATATGTTACTGATGTCTGAAAAAGGAACAAGAGGATGTTTTTCGGGTGCTCTAGGACCTAAGCATGTAAAAACATTTAATAAATACACCGATAATTATAACGATGATTATAGAATCCTAGATGATTATGAGTTTAAAAGGTATTTGGATATCAGTAAGAATGGTGGAGATCTATCTGAAGTTTTAAAAGAAACTTTTCTGTTATATCTAGATGCAAATAATCTCTACGGATGGGTGATGAGTCACAGACTACCAACAAGAGATTTTAGATGGGAAGAAAACAAAGAGTATTATCTAAGAGTTCCACAAGATAGAGAATGTATCATAGAATGTGATCTAGAGTATCCAAAAGAAGCTAAGTTAAAAACATAAAAATATCCATTAGCCCCTGAACATATGAAAGTAATAAAGGATGAGTTATCAGAGTATCAACTAGAATTCCTAGAAAAAGAAGGTAGAATACTAGGAAACGAAGAAAAGTTATTTCTAACATTAAAGGACAAGAAAAAATATATTCTACATCACTCTGTTTTAAAAGAGTATACAAACCTAGGATTAAAAGTGTTTATAGAGTAATTTCATTCGAAGAAAGTGATTGGTTAAAGAAGTATATAGATCTTAATACACAACAAAGAACGAAGTCAAAGTCTGATTTCGAAAAGGATCTCTGGAAGTTGATGAATAAATGCTTTCTATGTGAAGACATTAGAATGTATCAGAAATAGAAATGAGATAAAACATTTTACTGACACAAAAGAGATAAAGAAATGTATCAATAAACCCAATTTTAAAGATGCTGTTATCTTCAATAAAAACTTTGTAGGAGTGATCAACAATATAACAAGTGTTAAATTTGATAAACCAATCTACTTAGGACAAGCTATCTTAGATTATTCTAAATTATTGATGAATAAATTTTATTATGATGTTGTTAAGAACTTATGGGAAGATAATGAATTGATAGCCTCTGATACTGATAGTATATTCCTTTCTATCAAAACTGAAGATCTGTATGAAGATCTACAAAAAATTCTACATGAATTAGATACGTCAGATTATCCAAAAGATCATCAATTGTACTCTGATAAAAATAAGAAGGTTACTGGTAAATTTAAGGATGGGTAAATGGAAATATTATGAATGAGATAATACTTTTAAGGAGTGAAGCTTATTCATTCTCAGTATTTGATCTAAAAAAGAATGTATTAGAAGAAAAGAAAAAATTAAAGGGAATCGGAAAGACAACAATTAAAAGGGACATAAGATTTGATGATTATAAAAGATGTTTAATTAACACTGAAGTTCAGATGAATAAAATGCATGCATTAAACTCGGAAAAACACAACATACTTATAAATGAAATAAACAAAAGAAGTTTGTCACATTTCGATGATAAAAGATAAATTTTAAAAGATGGAATTAACACCATACCATATGGACACTAGCTCGTTCTGACGCGCCGGACTGTTAGCTCTCTCTGACACGCCGGATTTGCTCTCTGACAACAACTAAGTTTTCCATAATTTCACGATAGTTTAAATTACAACTTAATAACAAAGGATAGTTTTCAAACTCTGAATGAAACCTTATATAATCATAAATAGTTGTTTTACTTCTTTTGAATTCTTTCTTTGTGAATTTTAGAAAATCTTTTTCATTATTATACTTAGATTTTATCTTATATAATGCCATTCCAAGATTGTGATAAAAATTCTTTTTTCTTGTTTCTATTCTATCTAAATAAGCAAATATTTGTTTACATATATTAACGAGTTCTTCATTTGAAGTTTCATCATTCATATTATTATTTATTGTATCTATCTCACACATTTGAAAGAGTCTTTCTTCTGAATCCTTAGCAATTCTTTTTTACTTTTTTATTTTTTATTTCTATCGTAGTTGCAATATTTCTATCATCCTCTTCTACATATTTTTTAATGCCTCTAGTTTACAAGGAGCTATATTTTTTTTTCATTTC
>JBCEWB010068833.1:0-13338 GCA_039654565.1 Peronia peronii | reverse complement strand
AGTGGCCAAGGACCGAATATATCCGTGGCTCGCAGGAGCCGTAGGATCCGCAAGCAGGCTACCTGTTGTATATATACACACTGGTGCATTTTAAGGGTTAACAACTGTAATGGGTAAAAAAAAATCATGAACAAAAAGTCGAAGTTAAATAGTATAATTTTACCTGTCATGTAGACAAGGATGTTGCTACGCTCATCCGACAGCAATCGCTTTGACCTTGGAGTGCTGGATGGAAGTCTGCCAGTCAGAACACGGATGAAATTTTCCACAGTGACCTGAAAGACATGGCAACAAACTGTCAATTTAAATTTGGACTTCTAATTTAATTTATGTAATCAAATTCAATCTCACCAAACGAATAACTTGAAGTTAAACAAAGTGAGAAAAATTACAAATTAACATATCCAAAATATTAAAGACATTTTCATCAGACATGAAGATGAACAAACATTTATTTCTTTGGAAATAATCAATAGGCAGTACTGTATACCATTTTAGTAGTTAAAACTTTCTGTGGTTTGAAACAATATTCTCTGATTATTAAAATAGAATGCCTTACCTCATAACCTCTATAATCAACCTCTACATCATCTCCATACACGTTGATATTCTGGTTGGCATTGTTGAAAACAGTGGCTGAAAATAATATGCAAAAAGACTGTATGCTTAGGCGCAAATCTACAAAGTGAAACATCAGCAATGACAAATATCAGATTTTTTTTGTGTAACCAAATGTCTGCAAGGCGAAAGTAACAACACCTATTTTGCCTTTTATTTGAAAAGTATTCTTGAAATGTTCTAGTTTTGCATTCAGCTCTACCTAGAACATGCAACTGCGGAGATTTTCATACCGCTGTCCCTGAAAAAATATTAATAATGGATCCGGATAAATGTGATGCAAAACAGGAAATGTATTCTGAATCATTTCCTCAATGTGCTTTTTTTTTTTCTTTAAAAACTAGTATCTATCTAATCAGAGAAATTTACAGGTACATACCTGGTCTTGGGTTCCTGGGATTGCAGGCCATGTCATCAGCTACCATCAAGATAATTTGGCTAAATCAAACAGTCGATTAAAATGCATTAGTTAAACAATTACGCAAAAAAATTCCTGTGAGAAATTAACAGGAAGGATGAAAGGAGAATTTTTAATGCAGATCAATACTCCAGTACTAGTGAATAGATCATCAAAGGTATGCATACATGATTCTTTAGTCTGTAATTAAACATCTGATTTCTAGGCTCAAGAATAAAATCTGTGCTATACAAAACTGACATCCCTCAAGCAACTGTATTTGTCAAACAAAACAAAACAAAACAAAAACAAACAAACAAAACAAAACACACACACATAAGAAAGAAAAAAGGACACAAGAAAAAAACTACAGTTAAGCTAGCAAACATAGGTATTATGGCATTCCATATCTAGCAAAAATATATTAGGCCTATATTTGTTTCTATTGAATTCCAACTTGGACTCAATAGAAATGACTGATCGCTAAGTTCTTACCTGTCTGGTATTCCCAATCTCTTGACACTGCGATATATTGAGAGTACATTTGCCACATGTCTGTAATTGAACCAAAAGCGTGATGTGTCGACGAGAACAGCCCAATTGTTTGTATGACCACTTTTGAAGAATTCCTCTGTTTGTTCCTGCCAAAGCCAAAACAAAAATAAAAGAAAGAAGTTAGATCAGCATTATTTGGCATTTGATCTCTAAAAATAAAAGGGTTGTATTTCATAATTTGTCACTTGTTCTGCAGTGTAGTCCCCGTTTATCTCTAGAACTAGAACAAAAGTGATCCAGTAACGGATGGGACACACATGATTACCATATTACTGACTACCACTAATTTTACATGTTCAGTGCCATAAAAGATTTATTCTGATGTGCCAGAGGGTTCCTTCTGTGACCCTCTGTGAACAGACACTCCCAAGGTTGTATCCTTGAATATGCTAGCCAGTATGCACAAATAGGCGATAATTAAAAATTGGAATCATGCCTCTATAAAACTTGAATGCAGTTTATATTACGAAGAGGCTATATGGACTTGGGTCCCCATAGACTTTTTTTGCTATATGGACCCGGAGCTATTTTGAGAAATGCCCCATGGCAAGCATCCAGTCACAGTCAACTATCTCTAATGGCTTTGAGTGCCACATTTTCATCATATATGCTGAATTTGAAATGCTTGTTTGGTTAGGATTAGTGTTTAAGGTTTGGTTAGGGTCCTCAAAAGGCCGCCTGGTGTGTTTTCGTGTTTACCTTTTTTTTTTGTGATTGTGCATGCGTGTCTTCTCTTGTTTCGTTTTCTAGGCTAGCCTTGGAGATGTTGCGCAAAGAGTCAGTTTTGCAATAACGAGTAAGTTCTAAGCATGTTGGAAATCTTCAAGAGTCTTCTCTGTGTAATTCATGTAAATTTTCAACAATAACACAACAGACAAGGCCCTAAGACATTACCCTACATGCGGTAGCTTTGGATCTAACCTATTCACGAGGAGGCTAAGTAGGTCAACATATCGGCTCAGTCGGACCACAAAACATCGTATATGTTGATCTTGACCAATCAATGATGCATCCTCCCAATATAACTGAAAATTTATTGTACTTTAATTTGTATGTTTTTGTTCATATTTGGTCCTTTTTTCTCTGCCTCGAAAACTGATTCCACTAGGATACCTAGTAAACACGTACCTGGGTCCAGATAGCAAAGTAACACTAAGCCAACCCGGGTCCGTTTAGCAACGACTTTTATATTATTTGCCATTTTCCACTTCAGGTTGGGACTTCCGACTCCGTTACAAATACTGGCCGTGACCACACCACAAAATGAGTGTCCATAATTTGTAATGCTCTTGGCAAAAAAAAAAAAAAAGGAAAAAGAGAAAGAAAGACAATATAACTCACAAAAATGAAATATTACTTGAGGCCTAAATTTTCAGCAGAAATTGGATGTAAACAACAGCACAATAAAAATAAACGCCTTCAAAATCATAGATCTATACTATGTATAGTCTAGATTCTAGTAATAACAATGTTATTTTTCCTTTTTAAATCCAACAGCTGACATGGTACATAATGCAAAATTCTGTCGTGTATATTTTGTTACTTCATACCTCAATTTCTGCACTAGCGAAAGGCAGATTTGCCAGCAAACACATGAAGACCAGACCCGAAATCATTTTTCCAGAGTGATGGTTTTCTGCTACAATGGGGGCTGCCATCTTTAAAGTAGTCCTAAAACGGTATTGGCTACTTGAGCCTACCTAAGAAATTAGTTATTCTCAAAAATGTAAAAGTACTTGAGAAACAATGCAAATCCACCCAATATTTAATATCTAAATTAAATCCTTAATTTAACAAATATATCACCAAAAATAGGATCTATGTTTGTTGCGCCAGGAAAGGTCTAGTTCCGCCTTACCACTCCTTACTTTGTTGTCCCTAGAAACCGGCGAGAGAGAAAAATACTGCCTCGCGAGAGGGTTTAGGTTCCACGAGTTAGTTATATTGTCCAGTCGCCAAAATCAATTCTCCAAGCGTCTCTTTCATCCGCTGTAAGAGCGGCAAGATGTCTACAGAAGATGCCAAGGCGTATCTCTCTACGAGGGAGGTGCCGCGCTTGTTTGAGGTGAGGCATTACTGTTGTTGACATCCATTAATACGTTGTTTTTCGCGATAATATTTACTCCAAAACAAGCTTACGGTGGTGGTGTCGTAGTGTTCGCTTGCGATTATACTTCATATGTTTTGTTGCTATGGACTGATATTTTCTTTGCAATAACTTGAAAAGTAAATTAAAATCTTTGCGTTGTATAAGACATGCCATCAGGTCCGCTAATAAAACTGCCCTCCCGTCCATTTTAAGTTTAAAAAAATGAAATGAGGGCGGGGTGGCCGAGGTTTGGAGGGTTCGTTTTCGTTTGTAATAATGAAACACACACCCAACTGAATAAATTCCAGAAAATCTGATCTTGTTTACACGTTATGCAAACCATTGCTATATGCGCACTTTGTGAACAAGGTGGCGTACTTGTGCAGGAATAAATCTATAATAACCACTTGAAGACTGAGCAGAATCGATCGATACTTGTTGTGAGTGATGATGCGCTGGGCAAACACGGCTGTCAAGCTTGGTGACTGATTGTTATTGATTTAGTCTAAGTGAACTAGGTTTGAGCTGTCCGCTTAAGTGTACCATCACCATCATCCTGACTGAGTAGCCTAATGTGATCAAACTGTGTTGAGTAATGCGCCATAGACATGGTGAAGGCAGTTGGAAGGAAGAGTCTGTGAGAGGTCTATGTAAGAGTATTATGGTAATAGAGGTGTAATCAATGGGGACTTAAGGCCAGTAGTGTTGACTGAACTCATTAGTGGCTAAGTAGGTTTATTATTTTTACTCTCACTTTATTTTGCCACTAGCTGAAGATATATAATTATTAGGTCTATTTGTGCAAATTATTGGACCTCCTTGTGCACAAGCCAGAAACATGATATTTGATTGTTGATCAATATATGTATTAACTTGTGGGACTGGCATCTTGAAGCAGCACTGTTCATACTCTTGTTTACTCAGTTTTCAGTCAATAAATCTCTTATTCATTGACTTCCTCACTCATCAACTCACTCACCCACCCACTCACTTGCTCACTCATTCACACAACCATTCATTCTCTCACTCACTTGTTTACTCGCTCAGTCACTCACTCACTCACTCATTCACTTACTCATTCACTCATTTTCTCACTCACTCACTGATTCATTCATTCTTTCTTTCACTAATGTACTCACTCACTCACTGATTCACGCATTCACTCATTCACACTCTCACTCACTCATCCACCCACTCACTCACATAATCACTTACTCTTTCAGTTAGTTACACACTTGGTCACTCATTCACTCACTCACTTACTCACTCACTCACCCACTCACTCATTTGTTCACTCACTCATTCACTCACTCACTTATTCACTTTCTCACTTACTTATCTGTTCACTCACTGATTCATTCATTTTCATTCATTCACTAACTTACTCAATTGCTCACTCACTCACCTACTCACTCACTCACTCAGTTGCTCACTCACTCACCTACTCACTCACTCACTCACTCACTCACTCACTCATTCATTCACTCACTCACCCATTCAATCAATCTTTTCCCCCATTCACTCACTCACTCACTTGTTCACTCACTCACTCACTTACCCATCCATCTATCCACCCATTCACTCATACACTCACTTACTCACTCACTCACTCACTCATTCTCCTACTCACATATTTATTTATTTACCCACGCATTGACTCATTCATTCATTCATTCACTCACTCATGCATTCAGGCATTCACTCACTAGCTGACTCATTCCTTGTCACACCTAGTGCATACCCATTCATTGATATATTCACACACTCACGGATACACATACATACGAGTAGGAAAGGAAAGGGCTGTATCAGTGCTGTCTCCAGATGACAGTTCCTAGTTTTATGCCAGTGATCCATTTCTGTATTAAGTAGGTTATAGATGTCATCTGTTTTTATATCAAGCAAGTTATAGTTGTCAGTTTATTATTATTATTATTTATTTATTTATTTTTGATTCAAACTAATTGCCCGGTTTTGTTTTTGTTTTGTTTTTTTCTCTGAGTAAGAGACATCCTTTTTTGCATTTTTCGGGCCTTTTGGATTTCTGGAGACAAGACAGGGATATTTGTTAATATAATAATAAGATATTGGAGAAACATTCTTTTTGTTTTTTTCAGTCATTTCTCTCTGTTATCTTTTTCCCTATGATCTACCCTTTTTCATTCTTTATCTCTTTTCTTCCTAAAACTGTGTATTCCTTTGTTCCTTCCTTTCTTCCTGCCTTCCATAAGACCTTTCCTTCTTTCCTTCCATACCTCTGTCCTTCTGTCCTTCTTTCCTTACTTTCCACCTTCCTTCCTTCCAATATTTCTTCCATTCTTTCTTCTCTCTTTCTTTCCTTCTTTCATTCCTTCCTTACTTCTTTCCTCCTTTTCAAGCCATTGAAATGGAAAAGAGTTTATAGATGCTTTTTCATGCAAAATCAGATAAATAGTTGAAATCTGAGGAAAATATTCTGTTTATTAAGCATTCAAAAATGTCTTAAACAGGACAGAAAAAAAAAAGCACAGTATTGGACAACTTACCAAAATCAATGTTAGATTCTGTATAGCCAATGATGCTACATTGGATAGGTGACAGATATTTTAATCATGGTTTATATTGTGAAATTAGACATTATCAGAACAGTCTGCGGCCGTTTTTTAAATATTTTTTCAAGGCAATTTTCTTAAGGACCTTAAATTTTATTTATAGGCAAGTGTAGTTGAAAATTAAATCAAGTGAAACATTTTCCTTGTTTTATTCTCTTATTTACTTAATTTAAAGGCAGATTTGTCACTCTGGTGATAGATCCACACAGGAAAGATAAAACAAGGCATTTCATTGCCTCAAGGAAAAATCAATACTTTCAGGCAGTGATTTCCTTGCAGAGACGATCACAGATTTCCAACCATTTTTTGTCTCTGGTCCGAGGCAGCAGCCACTCTGAAATCACCCGCAGCATAGCACTGAGCTGTAGGGATGACACACCTGAGTTATTTGACGAGAGATAACGGCATATGCTTGTTATTGATTTTTGCGGCCTTTTCTCTAATAAAATGTCATCAGCGCAAAAAGACAAAAAACTGAAAAAAAAAAGAAAAAAAAAAGCATGTTCAGTTCTAGTAAAAAATGATTTCTTGTCAAGATATGAAAAATCTGTATGGATTGAATACCTAGCAATGAAAAGGAGTGTATTACGTAGCTTCCTTGCCCTTATTGATGTTAAAGTGATTGATTAGTTGGGACAGATAAGAGCTGAGGAGATATCAAATCTGCTGTATTTTTTCCTCCATGTTGTTTAAGGCTCATATAGTGCATGATTATTTGCAGTGTAAATATGAGTGCTAGAACTCATTCTCTTGCAGCAAAAATAACTTAAATGACTTTTTCATATAAGTTGACAGAGTGAGAAAAATATGAAAAATGCTGTAAATCAGTAAGTAGAAGAGAACGGTCTCTTTTTTTTCTCTCTCTCCTAATTTTAAACAGCTAGAAGGATCACTGGGAATGAATAATTTTTTTGTGAAAAAATTTTTTTTTAAATATGACTGCATGAAACTAGAACTAATTTGCTCATTTCATAGGGCATGGCCTGCTTTTATTCCATCATTTCATTTTTCCTTTTGCTTCACAGAGGATTATTTTGGCATATTTTTTCTTTATTATTTCTTCCTCAAACATATTCATTTTATCATTTCATTTCAGTTATAATTCATTTGATTTTATTGGTGTATACTTTTAAGTTTGGTGTTTCTTTCTCAGGTGACATAAAATAGTATCAATATTTGATACAGTTCTAGATTGAACGGTGTTTTACAATACAGGTCTTTTGAGCCATGAGATGAAATAAAAAGGCCATTGTAGTAGTGTTTTTGATAACGCTGACAAATCATATAACCATCTCGTCCCCAGTGCTTGATGACAGGCCTAATGTTTCACCGACCCAATGATCACATCCAGTACTTGATTGACAGCTTGGAGAAGGTCAAGGTCAAAGGTCAGGCAGAACTGACATGGAACATGTTTGTAGAAGTTCGCTCAGCGAAAACTCCCCTTCCCCCCATCACACCAGACAACGGCAAACGACCCACGTCAAGAGGCAGAATCACACCAAAAGGTATTAATGTTACATTATATCCCGTCTGCCATATTCAGTAGCTAGTAGGACATTTTTTTTGTAGATCCCTCATACCCAGTCACTTTTGTCAGGGCTGCTGGCATCCACTGATGGTATTATTTCTAGAAACACTTAAGACTAGCAGATGCTTCTACCTCTTTTAGTGGTAGCCTACAACTACAGCAGTGCTTGTCAACCATTTTTGAACCACCTCTTTAATATTGCCTGTGTAAAAACTAAACAGAAAACTTTGTCTTACAATTATTTCATCTGCAAAAATTGAAATCTACACAAAACATCTGCAAGAAAACTCACAATAGACTTATGGACTTGAAAACTGCTGAATGGATCCATATGAAATTTGGCACACAATATTGTTGCATTATGGAACTGTGTTTCTATGTACATAAATGTGAAGAAATCTTATTGTCTTTGATGTTATTCTATTCTAAAAATGTGATAATAATTGAATAATAAACTCGCAAGGGTGCTTGATCCGAATTGTACGTTCGATAGTATGATGGGTTCAAAACATGTTTTCTCTGAGGAACATTCAATATGATCAACCAAAATATCAACATCAAGGTGTGTATGCTTGCCATACACTTTAAGTCACAGGGCTTTATTTTTAAAAATCTCCCATGGAGACTGTGGGTTCTCCTCTAGTTTTTCAAAAAGCTATAGCATACAATTATTTGCTTTCACACAAACACCATTGTCAGTACTAGATTCCATGCCACAGCCATGTCAGAAAGAAAAACTGAGTAAATTATATAGTGTGTATGGAGTAATACTCGATTTGGACTTCTGTGTAAAAAGCTCATTTTCTGAATGTCACTGAAACTGGCTCAAGGTGAAAACGGCCTTGGTTTTCAAGAGTAGTAAAAAAAATGTTCATCATTATTAATTCTTAATTTATCTTCATTTGAAAGGTTTGATCACAAAACATGATAAGCACCATATTTAAAATTTTGAAGATAGGTATCTGAAATTGTGTGAGTTATATGATCTAATCTGAACAAAACTTTACAGAATGTGATATGTCCAACAAACCATTGGAGTTTTGTGTCTTTTGCAAGATACATTTATTTGGAACAATTTTTTCTCAAAACAAGAAATTTGGATCTATGTGATTTTGCGGTCAAACTTTTCATTTATTTCTTCAATTGTTTTTTTTTGTCCATTAATTCATGTACTCTTATGTTGTCTTTTGTATTCAGTTGGTACGGGTTATTTCTGGATTGAAAATCTGGCAATACGAGAAGGTATCCACCTTCACCATAAACCATACTTTTGCACCAAAAACAACTTTGCACCCATGTTCCGTTAGGCGCTCTTCAGTGACCTCACTTTTGCTGTGTGTTTTTTATCTGATTGGCATCTTCATGAAAGTTCTTTATTTCCACAGATTTCTTGAGATACAAATTGTTTGAATTCCTATATGCATGTTAATGAAACATTTGGCAGTTAAAAATCTCATGAAGAGTAGGCAGATATGTTATTGTCCATGCAAGATTAAAAACAAACAAAACAAACTTGAAAATTTCAAAACTTCCAACATCTGGGTTTCTTGGATGTTTTAAAAAAAGAAAAGGGAAAATCCCTTATGTATTTTAAACAAATCACATGTCCAGAATGATGTTTCACAAGTAACAGAGATGATGGAAGCAGGACAATTTTTTCAAAACTCAAAAATTTGTTTGCATTCTACTGATATAAAGCTAATAAAAACTGAGACATTCAGGCGATTGAAAAATATTAAATTGAAATGAAAGGACAAAAAAAAAAAGAAGGAGGAGAAAGAGTCTGGATAAGAACTTGGTTTGGAGATAAAATTATAGCCACTGGATGTTCTCATGTGAGGCAGTATACCATGAAATAGGCAGCTTAATATCACTTCCAAAGAAAATGAGCTTAAATATGGTCTTTCCCCATGTGAAGCAAAAAACAAAACAAAAAATATTTAATGTAATCTTCGTACCAGTGTGGCTGAATTAATTATCCTGAAATAGCCACAGGATGATGTAGATAATAGCTGATATTGCTGATGCTTTTTAAAGAATCCAGTGTCTTTGAAAAAAATATCCACAATTTTGTTCCATATAACTATTTGCTGTTTGCAGCTGTATAAGTAGACATTGCAAGCAACAATGTCATTATATATCAGATACTGTGATCAATTTCAGCATGTGTCTGAAAAAGTTGGCAGTGAAAGATTTAAAGACCACTAAATGTCATTTCACAATGCACACATTGTCACTATTTTGTAAGCCTGCACCATATTTTTTTTTTTTTTTGATGTGAAATGTTGCAGGTTTGTTGCACACTCATTTTATGCAATGTACTGAATATGAATTCTCTGACTGTATTTTGCGTATATATTTATAATAAATGAATTTAGATAAAATTCGTTACCAGAAATGCTCTGGTTGTATATAACATTCTAAAATTTAGTTATAATCTTCTCATCATAGATATATGGGCTTAAATTGAAAAGGATGGAATATCTTTCATAATGGCCTTAAACATATTTCATCTTTTTAGAACAAAGAATATTTGTAACTGTTTTGCAGTCTGTGAAAAGCATCTAACTCAATTCCTTCCTTTGATGTTTATTATCAGAATTAGACAAGTATGAATATATTTGTAGTTTAGATTGCAGTGTTTCAACTTGAAATATTTTGCTCATACTTTGAAATGTGAGAAAGTGACTTTTTCGACAACTTGTGAATTTTAGTCTTGAAACTGTACTGACTCTGGAATCTATAACTCAGCTGAAGTTGAAGGGCTTTAAAAACAATGAAAAAGTTGAAAGATAGCATAACTACTTTGTGGTTGAACTTAGTATTTTTACATATACTTATGTTTATATAAGTATATACTTATGTTTTGTAATGGTATCAATATTTCAGAGGAACCAAGAGCTTTGACACCATCAAAGACCACACCTCTTCCTCCTATTGGATCTACTGGGTTGCCAAATGTACCTGTCATATTTCTCATGGGTGAGTCTATTTTCCAGTCAAGAAGGGCGTGAACTCTGACCACTATAATATTCTTCAAGTATTTGTGATAATGATCCATAAATATCACACTTCATTCTTTGCCAAATCTGTTTGGAAAATGGTATACAATCATTTATCTGCTGTGTGACATTAGAGTGTCAAACAGTTGCTGAAGATATTGAACCTTCGTATTGAAGAGATCTGAACAAATACAAGTAGGCTTTTACTAATTCACAAAATTGGCTAAAATGCAATGTTTTTCACTATGCTTATTTATAAATCCCATTTCCTATACATGTTTTACTTGTTTTGGTACACTTCCATCTCTCTCAGTATTTTCAATAGTTTATCTACTGATTTGATAAATCAAAATCTGGACTTTTTTAGGAAAGGTCCGTTACAGGCTAGTTAGCTATAAATTATCTTTTATCTGTGAAAATGAAAAGGTTTTTCTGTTGGGTTTTCCTACTTGCATTTTTTTTTTTTGTATATCTTAAGAGTGATTTGCCATATTTTATGTCAAAAGAGAAGATTTTTCTTCTTCTTCTATTTTTTTTTAATTTCCTATTTGTCTAAATTATCAACAAATACTCACAATTAATTGATCAATCTGTTTTTTTCTGGATTCCAAAACTAGGTGGTCCTGGCAGTGGGAAATCCACTCAGGCAGATAAACTAGCAGAGAAACACCCAGGCTGGGTCAATATCCATCTGGGAGAGCTGCTGCGGGGTGAGATCATGAACAAAGGAGCTGATGAGAAATGGAAGGCTATAAAAGATCTGGTAGTCAGCGGAGAACTCGTTCCAGAAGTAGGTCATCACTGTTTTTGTGAAGAAAGTTTAGGCAGGGTATTACTGTGCACAAAGCTCTAAATGGAAATAGGCCCACACTGAATATAGAAACCATAGAGGAGGAGTCGTTGATAAAACAAAATAGGAAGTATTTTTGCTTTTGCCATAGAACACTGGGTTATGATTGACTGCCCATTCAAATTCAGATATAGAACTTGATGCAGAAAAGCAAGATAAAGGAGAAAGAACATTCAGTTCAGTAGATGTCTTTCAGGGTACATGAAGTTGTACATTATGTTGTAGGGGACTTAGTCATCATAGACAATCAGACAGTTTTTGTTTATATTTTAGGCAGCAATCAGGCCTTGAAACTTTGAACCCAGAGCTGTTGAAGCCTACTCATACCCCTTTTCCTTGGACTTCTGGGCAAAAATGATAAAAAATAAGTATGTGTAAATAGTAACAATCACACAATACCGAGCAATAAAGCTGTTAGTTGTTGATGAATTTGAAGAAAATAAGTCTACTTAACTATCTCCAGTATTTTTCCTTCTGGTGAAAATCCTACCAGCATGTAAATCTTTCCATGATGTATAGACATTGTCTACAGGAGGTGCACCAAAGTTTAGTTGTCCTCTAAAACTCAAATGACTGATTATCAGCCTCACTGGTAAACACTCATGACTTGAGTAATAAATAAAAATATGTGATGGCAAAGACAGCTACAGCTTGCTTATCCTAAGGAATAACAGTTCAGAACTAAAATACAGATGCCAGTACTTAATATTGCCAGCCCCCTCATCAATTCCAATGAAATTATACCAATAAATAATGGTGCTAATTTATTTTTAAAAAACAATAGTTTAGTTATTTGACATTTTACACCAAAAAAAAGGAAGGTAGAGGAGGGGGGAGGAGGAAAGGGGAGGGGGGGAGAGGTTGTGGTAATCAATCTCAAATATTAATAAAAATCTCTAAATTACTATGAAAATGTGGACTATGATCCATTAACATTGCTAGTGAAATCACACACAAATTAAAATTTTAGAAATAAAAGATCAATCCTTCAGGTGTAACGCTAGTGTAACATCCGTTTGGCTGATAGGAATGTAATCAATTGGAATTTTGGTAGATCACCCCACCTCTTAAATTTGACAGCTGAAATTCAGGGCTTGGGAAAAATACAAAACTTGTAGTAGCACATTCAAACAAGAGTAACTGGAGTTTATTGACCACAGGCTTGCTGAATAAAAATGTAACTAAATAATTTTTTCAGCAACCATTTTTTTTCTTTTCCATTGACCATCAGTAACTCCATATGTGAAAAATCAGACATCTGTAATATCACTAGGTCACATGACTTTTATGTTAAATCAAAAGGTTTCTACATCTCTGCACTTACTTCCTTTTTTCGACTTTCTTTATATTTTGCTGTGATCCACACTTTTCCAACATCTTCCAGGATGTGACCATGAACTTGTTGCTCAACTGTTTCAAGAACAACACAGAGGCCAACGGCTTCATTATACAGGGCTTCCCACGAGACATGGAACAGGCACAGGCATTTGAGAAAACTGTGAGTATAGAAATGTTTGTCAGTCGCCTTTATCATCGTTTATTGGGCATTTGGCCTGTTTCTACTACAGAAGTTGCAAGAATGGCACATATCAATTACTGCATGATTATGCTTGCTAATTTAAGTCTATTAACTCTAGAACTGCGACCCAGCCTATGGGCTGCAACGCCCTGCGGCGCGTCTTGCCGGCTTGTCAATCTGCATCAC
>JBCEWB010068832.1:0-29795 GCA_039654565.1 Peronia peronii | reverse complement strand
TATCTATCTATCTATCTATCTATCTATCTATCTATCTATCTATCTATCTATCTATCTATCTATCTATCTGTGTGTCTGTCTGTATATTAAGCTGTGTCAAACTAAAATATGTTCTGAAGTGAATCAACAGGATTGTTTTACCAACATCTGATCGCCAGCTTTCATGTCTCCGACAGTGATGATGTGAAATCTCTGTCACAGCTTTGGGCATTTTTAGAACAGTAAATAACATCCTAACAGGCTCCAATCTACCATGATGCTGAATGGATTCAATCCACGTACTCGCAGCTTACAAGGAGGGCATTCCAAGTGGCAATGTTATTCCTTTGACACATTGTTTGGGGTTTTCTCGCGAGGCAATGCTATCTCAGCCACCTTCTCTTTTATCTTCTACTTATAGCTACCGAATGTCTACGCTTAACTATACAGAGATATAGACAGGGTTATTAAAAAAGAATGAACCAATTTCTTGACGCATTCTTTCAGTTCTCAAGCATCGTCATGGAATGAGTCAGTGAACATTTGAAAGAGGAGTTTTCTAAGTTTTGAAAAGCTGCCACAGGGACGCCGTAGTCGCGAAGTTTTTCGGGAAACGTTCAGTGTTATCCTCTGAATGACGAGTGCCCAGCAAAAGGCATTCTGCGTTTAGAAGTTCGCGGAAACACATTCAATTGTCACGGGGCAGCGTGCTTTTCGAAGGCGATTCCACAGGTAGTTTCAATAGTTTCATGAGTGTGGGTGATGGGTTAAGGAAAACGGCCAGGACGACCACGAGTTTCGGAGGAACAAGTGGCGTAAGTCCGTGCTGCGATCCCTCAATCCACTGTCTGGCGTGTGCTAAGAAGGCGTCTACATTAGGTACTATACAGACTACATCTCTTACAGGCACTTACGGATGATGACAGAAAGAAGCGGATGGAATGTTGCTATTAGATGATGGAGATGAAGTGTAAAAAAAAAACAACTGGGTAAACAAACAACTGAACGTTGCCGGAAAAACACACAACTACAGCGTCCCTGTGGCAGCTTTTCAAAACTTAGAAAACTGCTCTTTCAAATGGCCACTGACTCATTCCATGACGATGCTTGAGAACTGAAGGAATGCGCCATGAAATCCGTTCATTCTCTTTGTATAACCCTGTATTATATAGTTAGACATTTGACTTAAGAATAAAAAAGATGCAGTTTGTTTCACAACCAACTGTTTAATTTTATGGAGAAAATGTACATAAGAGATGATGGAGTGTACTGGGTGAGAAAGGAAGGAACAGAGCAGATAAATTGATATTGCAGGGGAAGGGGCGAGAGAGAGAGAGAGAGAGAGAGAGAGAGAGAGAGAGAGAGAGTAAGAGAGAGAGAGAGACAGAGACAGAGATAGGATACGGGAAAAGATTTGATTGACATTGTACAAACACAAACAAACAAACAAACAAAAACAGAAGGAAACCATTTTGGCGGAGGAGAGGGAGATAGGGTGGAATGAGGGAAGAGGGGATGGATATGTATAACATAGTAAAATTACAAAAACAAACTCCTAATTATTGATTATTGTAAGCTGAATAATCATTACATTTAATGCTGCCACCTTATTGCCTCGCTTCCACTACTTCTACGATGACACAATCCCATTGTAAATGCCTAGGCCTAACAAAAATGGCCTGGTCTGACAAGTCATTTGCACAGATCTTTGTTAGCAAGATTCTGTTTTATCGATTTATTAAGTACTTTCAAAGAAACCATTTACACCTATGATGTTACATCGCCACTGTCAGTGTAAGAGTAGTTTGAACATGTCCAAATTCCCAGACTGAACATGTTTTTTTTTTAAATAAATAACACGGTTTAACGAGCTAGCTCAGCATTAGAAAGTAAATCTGCACGTTATTAATATACAATGTTCAAGTGGATTTCTGATTCTAAAGTAAAGGACTTGAATCTGATACGTACACCGACGGAGAATTCAGAGGAGCATATCTCAGGCAATTAGGGCTGAATGCCATTTCTTCACGCCATTTTTTACACCTGTGGGATGAAGAGAAGCCAGAAGAAAGAAGAGGATGCTATAATGAGGGTATTTTTGGAGGAGAAGCCAGATGAAGTCAAATCCATATCTTCTCTATCAGCTATCCTTAATATGATATAGCGCCCCAGTCTTCTTCCATTCTTAAATTTTGCTCCCTCGTGCACCGTACTGTATCTCCAATAAGAACATGCAAATATACCGAAAAGATTGATTCACTCCAAGGAGCACGCAAAATAAATTTAGTGAATTGGTAATTCCCATGAAATATACGAAGAGACTGAATAGATTGCTTCGCTCAAGTTCAATAATCTGCATGTACTGGAATTATAATCAGTCCTTTATTTGTCCTGAAGAGATAGCTTAATACTAAGAGATTCATGATCATTGTGCCTTAAAATTGCTAGAATATTGATATATTGGTTAGGGCCTTTTCTGAATACTTCATATATCTATTATATATATTTATTATTGAATTCAATTGCTTTCAATGCATTTTTGACACTTCAGTCCACAAATATACGTTTGTACATAATGCGTTGTAAGTTTATTTCTAATTCTCGATTAGGATAATTTTGGATACTTGATATAATTGTTCAATCGACTTAACTTCCACGATTTGTGTAACTAGTGTCTTTCATTTATATTGTTTATTTGTTTACAAATATTCGATTATTCCTCTCTCCCCCCTCTCCTTTTTCCTCTCTCCTCCCCTCCCGCTCCCCATCTCCCTCGTAAGAATGTGTACCTTTTCACTATTAGTTTGACTGCATTGTAATTGACGATGAGTAGAAATGCTTGCAGTCGGCGAGAGTTTCAAAAAGTATTATTCTCGAAGATGAGTCACACAGGAATGCTTTCAGGGTAATTCGGAAATACCACTCTGGTGATGCAAACTAGATGAACGTAGTCTGGTACAGAAAAAAATTGACAGAGACAAGTTACACAGTCTAAGATAGTACATAAAAACAAACTCGCTAGTGTTTGTCGAAGCCGACATGGTAATTCCTATGCTAAAGTCTGTTTGGCAACTCAGCCAAGAATAGGAAACAAAAAGTATACGAGTATGAGAAGAATATTCAAAAAAGATGTTTGGAAATTTTGTATTTTGAATATTCAACATCATGGGTCGTAATTATTTGAAAGAAATTTAAGTTTCAGTTTGAGTCATTGTAATGGGATTGTCTCCTGTTAACGAAGGTGAAACATATCTAGTTTGTGTGTTGAAGAGTCGCATAAAAAATCTGATCTGTGATATGGAAGACTTGAGCCGGGATGGGAATGTCTCTAGCTGATTGAAAATAACGTACAGTCGTCCAGAGGTCAAAGACTGAGATAGAACAAAATGGCATAATGATCATAACAAGGCCAGTGACCGAGGATAAAGCCAACCAAAGCAATGAGTAGCCTTTTTTGCTATGATCGACACCATACGTACTGTCATTCAAAAACTGGTCTCGTCGCTTACTGGAGGGCATGTCGTTTAATTCTCCAGAGTAGATAACGATTACTGTGCTAACCCAAATAACTTTGCAGTCACAGTCATCGTCGAAATGAATAAGAAATATAATATGATTAATTTGTATGTGCTATCCACAATCGGGCTATGTTCTTGCTTTCAGTCAACATTATGAACCCTTGTTCTGCCAGCATCACTTAGTCTTTGAATCTACCACATTGTCCTGAGCTAGCAGTTTAGGTGAAGGGGGGACATCTACTGATATCGTTTAATGAGGTGGACACGGTAAATAGATATGGTGCAGACAAATGAATTATGCATTTGGAATAGGGATTGAGATTCGGGTATGTGTGTGCCTATTTGTGTGTTGATATGAGTCCATGCTCTGGCCTGTAATAAACAAGTGTCAATCGATGTGCGATTTTTTATCTTGTATATATTTTATCGGGTATTTATCTTACCTTAGTGTCCCAGAATAATTCATTAGTTTCCAATGATTTCGAAGACAGCTGTTCGTATCAAACAGTGATTTTTTTTTTCTTCAGAATCCTGTTTCTGTCAGGCGGAATAATAAGCATAAAAGAGACAGACCATTGTACATAATATACAGGTTTCAAATTGCCCAACCTTAGCTTGATCGATATTCCGAGTATAATCTTAGACGACAATTTAAATTCTGTCTCTTGTAACTGGCACGTAAAACTGGGATATTTCAAAATTTTCCTAGGAATAATGTACTACAAATACCGGTTCAGCTCTATCACCGATATATTTTTCATTCTTTTGAGTTCTCAGTTACTTTCACTTATTTGTTATTGTGAAAACAAAAGAGTGACGCTTCTGGATTTTGCTCATTGATCGAGTCAAATTAAATATGTCCCGCAAATTATACTTTTCACATTTATACTTTTACTTTGCAGCTTATGCTATCGGTAGGCAAGAATACATCTGGACTCCCTTATAGAAATATCCTTGGAAGAAAGTTTAAGAATGACTCTTCAATGAGCTTTGTCTTTACGTTAGACATTGTTTCAAATAAATACTGTGTATTTATTATATCCCGCCACATCAATAGCGGCCTGAAACTTTCGTATAGAGTATGAAAAAAAACTGCCAATGTAGAAATTGATTATTAAACAAATAAAAGATTCAGAGATCCCTAAAATAGTCATATGTTCTAAATACTTGAAATATCTTCAAAGACAGACCAGCCGACTTAACAAATAAACAAACACAGGAAGGAAAAAACAAAAACAAACAACAACAAAATAAAAAAACAAATAGCCAACAACCATCAGAACAATACCTCCAACAATATCAAAGGTTAATAGTATGTACTAGCGTGGGAAATCTATGTGAGCTAAAATGTCTCTGCAAATAAAGGAATAAAATGGAAGACTCGGAAATAAAACGAATACGGTGTGATATATTATGCTGAATATGATTTGACTAAATCTGCTGTATATATCGTTTTCGCTAAGGGACAAAGATTTTTGAATCATGTAAATCTCTTAAATAACTGCACAGAAGTTAATACATCGTCTTGCAGTGTAACATTGTTAAACTATGGTAAAGGAGCGTTCATGAATTACACCGTTACCTGATCATGTTGTTCTGCCTGGCATAAGAGGAAGAGATAAAAGATCTTATTTAAAAAAAAGAAATAGCAAAGTACGAAGCAAACATGATATATTATACAAGGGCGAGAAAAAGAAAAAAGAAAGATGGTCAGTCAAGAAAAATGCAAAGGAGACTTCAGATGATTAGTACAATGTAGTATGAAGTCTTTATCTCTTCCCAAAGTGTCGTTAAAAGTTGTGGTCTCGGCTTACAAAGCGACTATAACTCATTCCTTGAGACGATCTTCCTCTTTTCATTTAAGTATGCTAAGAGGATTTCTTCCTATGAGAACTCATAAAAGGACGAAGTAAGATCCAAGCTCTGCTTGGATAACACGTTTGACCGGAGATCAAGGATAGGCAGTTGGTTATGTGGGCTATTACGGGTAATCATATGTCAATGTGAGCATGTAATGGAGAGTGTTCAGCACTCATCCTTCCACCTTTAAGAAATACGAAAGATTTTTTTGTTGTTGTTGTTGAAAATGTGTTGTTTGTTTTCAAACACTAAAGCCCATTAAAAAGACAGAACATGAATGTTTTTTTTTTAAACCTGAGTTTGTCCTTATCAGCCGATTTAATAAATTACTATTCGCCCAAGGAATACCAAATCTAACATACTTTTTTCTTTTTTTTTTTGTGTGCCTAAAGCTGTCTTTTCATGGTGGTAGAAAAGCATTGCTGAGAGACATTGCCAAAGTACTTTTCGGCTAATTCAGTTCAATTTCCAGAGAGAAGAAACAGGCCCTAAACTCTCCACATCTCACAGCATCACGACTGTGAGTCTTCTTGTTCAAAAGTTAAGGAAGTGCGGATATTGTACCGAGCACTCAAAGAAATCTTCCAGTTCAGAGCTTAGATGGTTTCTGACGAGCCTGTGGATTTGCTTTGAATCTTCAAATGCTCATATGGTGTTTAGTAAATGCTTCGTTTTTTTAGTACTGTCAGTCGTTCAGTTTTTTGTTTGCACTGGGAACTCACTGCCCTGAAATTATTGCCCGTGAACAATTACTCTTTTGTTTCATTGTCATTATAGCGGCACATTATTAAAACAACGATAACCCACAGAGCAAAAGGAAATGTGAGAAACATTTCCATCTATATCTGTTTAAAAAAAAGACATGTTGAGGAAATGTTCATAATAGGGCTTATCAATATCCTAAGAAATTCCATCGACCCATGATTTTGGCCTTGTCTCGGCCGCAAGTTTGCCCCACTTCTTGGCTTGACCCTGTAGGGTAGGCAATTTATGACTAGAGCCTTCGCAATGAGTGACAGATTTAACAAAAGTAAAGCCTATTGAACCTACATGCCTCCAAATAATAATAGTATTGAGAAGTGAGTAGTGTTAATGATTTAATTACGGAGGAAAACACCTTACCTACTTCCGGCCGGAAATCCCGTCGTGTACCGGTATTTGTGAAATCTTGTATTCTACTATTTGATCTGATCCGCCTGATGTTCAAGCACCTGACCACGTTGAGGTTAAGAACGAGTTCATTGCTTGTTGAGGAGAGGTGACTGTGATCTAGAGAGCCACTGCTTAACTAAACGGCATAATTTGAAAATATGACCAGACAGCAGGTGGTTGTAAATGGCAGGAAGCTAATAATACATTGAGATCAAGCCCCCCCTCCCCTTCCCCCATGATATTGTTAACTGGGAATTTGAGACTCTAAAAACATCTCACACAGAAAGATTGAAAACTCATAAATTCTACACCCGAGCCGATCCAAAACAATGGGTTGTTGATGGTCACAAAATTGATTGGAATGATAGGGATACTCATGAGGAAGGAGAAGACGTGGAGGAAGGGAGCGGGACAAGGCAAGTGGGCGTGGTGGCATAGACTGAGACAGAGGGGAGAAAAAGTCATTCTATCTCAGTTTATTGGCCCATCAAGCCGTCTCACCAATAATTAATTGGCTATATTGGTCTGTGATCTAGTGTGGTGATAAAATTTCTCTCCGGCAATTACTAGATGATAAGTTTGCCCCTAGTCTGTGTTTGTGTCTTGGACGGTGAGCAACGGTGGCGCGGAGTTATTAATAAAATAACTATTATTACAGGTAAAAGTAGTACCCGTAGTCATAATAGCTATCGTGTGCCACATCTCCAGAGACCTATGTTTTTTCCTTACAGCCAGATTGTATACTAATATTAATACACAACTTCCAACAACTAGCCACGTGAACCGAAAACATTTGAGGCTGCCGATGACAGTAAGTATCGTCTATGACATGGTGGATTGGAAATAAAAAAAGACATGGTATTCAGCAACATATTCATTAAACAGCTGCTAGATTCTATAGTTTGTTGACTTTTATAAAAAATGAGATCAGAATCTTGTGTGCAATGCAATTTTCCAGCTTTCTTTATGCATGCAAGATATGGAACTTACAGCTGAACTGCATAGATAGCTGCAGGTAATGGAGATGAATCTTGGACCACATTACAAACAAACAGGTCCACAGATCCATCAGATAATACAGTGACCCCCTGGATCACTTCCTCGAAACGGCGAAGAAATTGTATCGTCTTGCAACAAGATCCAGTGACCTTGCTAAACTATAATACAAGGAACAATAGACAGGAAGCAGAAAAGAGATGGCTCGACAAAATCCAGGAATGGATAAAGAAGGCCGTTTGAGGAGGTCGTAATGTACGAAAGCGACGGATGAAAAACACTTGGGTGCTCAGTTCGTCAGCTGCGTCCGGATGACTCCAGATGGAGTTAAGGGTTGATGAGGAGAAGACGGAGAATGATGTATTGGGAGATCCTAGGGCTGATCCAAGAGCCTCATAGGCTGTTGAGGTAAAGAAGTGCAACGCTGATTTGAAACACGGCCAGTAAGAGAGGTGGTCAAGTAAGGTGGCTTAGCTTGGAGTCGCTCATTTGATGAGAGAACACTGAAAGTGTGCTGGGCACACTTAAAAGACCTAGTATAGTTATTTTGTAATCCATTTATTGAAACACGCACAATAACAGAAACATGTCCCTTCACCGTAAAATTCAGGAATGTACGTTACGTTACGTTCCATACACGTCTTTCAACCTCCTGGTGGAGGTTATCTCGGCGGGTTTTTGTTAAAAAAATCGTTTTTTTCAAAAAAAAAAAAAAAAAAAGCTGCTTTATTTCCCTAGTCTTCTTCATCGCCAGCAGACTATTTGTCTAGTCCCTTATTTTGTTGGAGATTTGTATTTATGGTTATTTATTTGTTTTCAATTCTACTTCAATATGGCTCCTATTACTATCTCTATTTACCATATTGTGTGACTTTTTTTTTGGTCCACGTTTTTATTCTTGCTGCTGTTCCTATCCTATTGTTCGTAGACTGTGGTAAAAGGTCCTCCCACGAGGGTCTGAGGGTATCGTTACGTTGTTCTGATCACTAGTGGGACCCTTACTATTCTTGTTTTGGTGTGCACAAGTCCATATCGTCCTAGTTCCTACTCTATTTTTCCCTACTAGATCTATATCTACACAGGGATGAGCCCTTCGGCCTTTACTTCTTATTTCCCTGGCATGCTTATTTCACGACATTCATTTAACAATATTTATTTGGACAACGTTTACATTATGTACATATTGGCGAATCCCTAGGTCGAACTGGGGTATAGGATTCTGTCTATCACCTCGCGTCTCTCGGTCGGCAGAGGACAACGAAAGACTGCTAAATTTCGTCTGTGTCCCCATCTCTCGAGAGGTCAGGAATGTAATGACTCTCACACAGATACCAATACGCCTCATTCTATCGATACGTGGCCTGCATGACTTCTTCAGCACAGTCCTCGTATGCACACCATAGACGACTATTAATAGACACTAGACTCGAAGCATCTCGCGGCCAGCCCATAGACGCCATAGACCAAATTGAGCAAGGCGGGCGTCGCGGACCTATGGGATTTCATATGGATTCATTCAGCAGTTTTCTAGTGCACAAGCCTTTTATGGATTTTGTTGCAGATTTATAGTATAAGATAATCTTGAACATTATAAAAGTGCACGGATGTAGCGAAAGACTTTGGGTCGTCAGAATAACGCATATAGTTATTTGAATTTTTAGTTTAGTTGCATTCATTTTATTTTCAGTCTTGATCGAAGTGCGATTGTAACGGATCATCTTCAAAAATGTGCACTTGCTTTAGTTCTTCAAGTAAACCTTTGTTGTTGTTGTTATTGTTTCTGTCTGTCCTTGTCACCCTTTTTTGGGTCATCAGAGATAGATTTCCATTCCGCACCCTCAAGGGACAGGCATGAAAAGATCGAGAAGAATGAGACTAAGAATGCTCTCTCTGGTCCGTTGTTCACACTGGAATGAGAGCAACTTGGATGTGGTAAATTGCGTTTTTTCCTCTTTTTTTTTCAGCGTACACGCTTGTTCTCTCATAGTTTCTGTGCTTGATATGTATAAAACATCCTTGGCACAGCATCCTCTTTAGGTCTTTGTATCTTCAGTCCTTGGTAAAAATCTGCATCTAAAAAGTAAGCACTGCACACTCTTTAAATCAGTATAAATTTAGATTGCAAAGAATCAACATGGGGGAACAAGATGTGACATCTTGCTACCCAACAAAATCAAATGCATTTTTCGAGGGAGTCTGTAAAAGTGAAAATATGATTACACTTTTTGATCCTTCTCCCCACTCTCGTCGTTGTTGCCTGTCCACACATTTCTCCCATCATCCCTTATCTCTGAATGCCAGTAAGCCTATAATAAAATGTAATTACTGTCCCCTAGTTAATTTGGGCATATGTTACATATTGTCTAAGCTTAGCTCCAAAGTCTAAGATGAATGCTATAATTTGAACTGTGACAATCTTTGAATCTCTTAGATTGGGTTACATTATACAGTGGAAAAGACTGGGTTGGCTACGGTCAGTGGAGTAAGCTGGGTTCAATGGGCCCCTACCTCTTTTATTTTAACGCCAAGGTCTTCAGTGACACTCGATGCTGAGGGTCAAATTTTTTTATTTTGCGTTCTAGCGATATGTTTATTCTTTGACCTCTTATTGTTAGTATGGAATGCATTTTAGGTCAAAAGGTGATTTTAAAGACCTTAAACGGTTGCTATTTCACGGTGATATAAGTGCACATTGACCGAAATGCCTTTATTTCATAACCCAGAAAAGCAGCTTGGCTTGGGTTAAACCCTTCAGATTTGATATCGATAGACTAAAAAGCGACCTATCAGGAAGATAGCAAGAGATAGATGGCAGAGAGAACTGAAGGGGATCATAGATTCTGACCCAGATGATCATCATGGACGGACACAGTCACCAGAAACGATACTGATACTGACTAAACTTTTAGAAAACTGCGATTTACTTAAAATGTGCTTTTATTGCACTAAAAACAAATTTTGAAAAGTCGGCGCATGAGATTTCTTTATAACTTACAGAAATTAGGGACCAAGTAAGATAAAGTAAAGATTTGGTCCGTTATTTTTCTTGTAACCCGAGATAGTTTTTTTATTTTCATATTTTTTTTCTTCTCCAAAATTTGGAAATTTGTATATATCATATAGGGTATTTTTTATTTTAAAGTAACAACACGCACATGAAATAAAATATCCAAAAAACAGTCCGACAAATTTTATAGATTAGATGAAAGAATAGTTCTGCAAATTTTGGTGGCTTAGTGACTGATAGTTTATGAGAAATTTTGGTTGAAAAGTAGGGTAAACGTTTAAAAAAGGCGGCTGTTTACTTGCGGTTCCATGATAACCATGAACATTTCTCATGAAAAACTACCCTAAGGTGTATGAAGAACACACATTGTCTCATGTTTATAGAGGTAAAATAATGCTGAACTGAAAAACGTGGATTTTGGTTTTCACTATAAATCATCCATGTTTTTTTTTTCTACCTTCTCACTTTTGTGTCTTTATTCTTTCGATTCACTTATTAGCATCAGGCCTAATGTGTGGTAAATTTCAGGAGGCTTCCCTTTGGTCGCCTTTTCGTATCAACTGTTACCATTTATTATTCATTATTTTTAAAAATCAGCAATTTAATAATTAACACTACTATTATTATTTGAAGGGGATCTATGTTCAATAGGCTTTAAATTTATTAGGTCTGCACTCACGGCCAAGAATTTTAATCCTAATTTTCCTACCCACCCTATGTTTCTGGTGTTTTTTGCTTTATTTATATACGCGCTTCCTTCCACTGTCCAGTCGGATCCCTGAGTGGAAGTGCTGGCGTCCATTAATAGTATATCTATGATGCACACCGTCCTGTATGGTGAGGAAGACAATGAAAACACAGCTGGAGAAGAAATCCGCAGAGATCTTACCAAACAGTGAATAGCTTAAGACGATGAAGGACACGTTGTCTTTAGATGATCATTATGCTTTCACCTGAAGAGAATAATAAAAGAAGACATAGGTAGCATTGCATTCGCGGCCTCCGAACATTTGGCAAACTATTTCAGATGGGATTCGTTAATAAATCATTAGATCTAATCTTGTGTCATCTTGATTTCTCTTCTTTGAGTTCATTGCCATAATTGATCGTTATATATTACATATCACTGCATATCAAAGCAGCCAAAAGCTCTTACCTGTAGAATTAAACTGCCATCTATAGATTGTGTGACCAAACACTGTCTGCCATAAAAAAAAAAAAAAAGCTGGGTATAATCGGAGCTAATGGATGGCAAAATAAGTTGTTTGGATGGTTCAGGTTACAATACATCAACCTAAATTATCAGTAGTTAGTTCTTGTAGGGTCATTATCTAGATCAATTTTATTGGCCGAATTCATTTTCACTGAATCTCTAGTCTGTAGGTTATAATCATCTTATATGCAAGGTACTCAGTACCTTCCCAATCATGAGATTTTATGAGTTCTGCCTACCTTACCTGCAATTAGATAAATTTAACTATTCTTTCACTTGTATAGTAATGTCGGCACTTACGATTGTATTGGCCTCTTTGTCTCACTTATACGTGTGATTTTTGAGGTGCAGAAAAGGTGTATGAACGGAAAGGAGAAAGAGAAAGGGAGAAAGAAGCATCATGAGGAACCACTGAGACTAACGGAGAAGAACCTAGGTTTAATATTTTCAAGGTTACGGTCTATGGATTTAGTCCTAAACCTAAACTATCTCACCTAAAAAAAAGGAATAGTCATTGTTGTCTTAAAGCAATGTTTTGAATCAATAACTTCAACAAACAAGAACAAAGCACAGGGATTAAAAAAAAAACAACAACAACAAAAGGTCGGTTTTTCCCATGTGTTTAAAATGGACAGATGTGATTCTTTTGCTTTGGTTCTCACATGTGAACATTTGATAATATTTGATTGAGATGCAATTATCTTTAATATGAATCGGTGATAATGGTTGGTCAGTATTTTTCTCATTGGTTTGTTCTTGTGGTTATTGAGACAGTGTTGGTGCATAATACCCCACATAAAGCCACGCTTTATGAGATTGTTACAGTGGATCGTGAGACATGTTATTTTTTTTTTAATCCCCTTTAGTTGGCCCTTTAAACAGCAACCATCATGAAACAGTGACCAGCCAATTTGCATAACGCGCGCACAAGAAATCAAGAGGCTATCAAGGAGATAATGACCGACGTTAATGAGCTGAATATACCTGACCACAGTCTTGAGGAGACAGCTGAAATCTGAGTGAAATTTTTATGTGGAGTGACTTTTCTCAACCGGATTACGGCATGAAATAATATGGACAAGGGAAGTAACTTACAGAAAATTAAGATTTGGAAGGAAGGAGAAGGGGGTGGGAGTGGGTTGGGGTGGGGGGGGGGGGGTGAAGGACAACAGAATTGAAAAAGAGAATATTCCTTTCTTTTTAGTTTGCTTGTTTTTTCGCAGTAGGTGAGTGAATAGGGATTATGTTGACAAACAATGCTAAAGACAACAGCAATGGTAATACCGTATTGTTTTAAAAGTAAGAGTATGATAGCATTAGGAATGAACGTGAGAAGCATTATAAACAAAATTGCAATATTAACAGTAACACTAACAGAAAAGACAATAACAACAAAAACAACAGCAACAGAAAAAAAAAAGAAACAATGTGCAGACTTCTAAAATGGTATAATAACTTGGAATGACAAAGCTGAAACGACTAGATCTCTTTCGTAATAGTAACTGACAAGTATTTATTTTTACATGGGGCTCGTTTGACCCAGCTGTTGTTTTTCTTGCTTTAAACATAGTTTTTACGAGTATTTTCACATTATTTAACCACATTATCATGTAAGTGAGCGGATGCAGCAGTCTCAGTCTTTATCGAGACTGTTGGGTAAAATGTCGATGATGATGACAACGATAATGGTGATCTTAATCACCACGATGACATAATAAAAAGAGACGATAGAGAGGGATGTAGGATTTTTTGACAGACATAATGTTAATGTGTGTAAGGAATGATGATAAGAATAACGATGAAAAGGATTTGATGATAATGATAATTATAACATTATTCAGTTTTCATTCAATTTTTATAACACTTGTGATTATACAGATTGTTTTTTGTTTCTTCTATTGTATTAAGTTAGTTGCCCAGAGACATTCTGTCTTAAATTTTAAGACATTGGTACATAATGATTGCCATAGCAGTGTTGATTGATATGTTGTAAAAAAAAAAAAAAGGACAGAAGAAAACGTACACCCGTAAAGGAATTTTTTAAAAATAAATTAGTCCACATCTGATGCTCATATCTACGATGTTCGCCTCTTCGTGACAGAAGAATAAAAAAATACCTAAACTATCAAACTCACCCTGTCACTAAATCATTCCGGATATATCGCTTAGTTGGTAATGACGCCAGTGCTCTCATCAGTTGCACAGAAACACGCAGAATCCAAAGCTCTTATCACAGATGTCTCATATTATGCTCTGTTATAAATATTCATAAGTTATCTCTTTCCAATGATATGTCAAGCTCAGCGTAATCACCACTTTCTATGTCCTTCCAGCGTGTCATCAATAGAATAGATCATTTACGAAACCGGAAAACTCACTCAGTTGATGAATACATGTACCAACTCTGGAATCAAAAAGATAACAAATCGTGAAGTTTGCCGATCTATCCAAGAACGACAGGTACACAACACTGACGGATCTATCCAAGCCTCTCAGGTACAAAAACACATTTTTTTCCCAGTTGCTCTAGTCCGTTTGTGTCCAGCGGGGTCTAGCGATAACGTTGGTGGAATTCATCCATTACCACCTCCTTACTTACGTTCCGTGATTTTCGAGTAAGTTGAAGAGCTGTGAACTCCCCCACCACATTCCCCACTCCTTTTTCTTATCAGTCCACATCATGGATGGAGGGAGTTACATTATCTGGGTCTTGCCCGCCCCCCACTATCTGTTTCAAACGCGATAGGCGAAGTCCTAAGAATTGACTCGTGGTTCGAGCCCGGTAACGCGGGCAAGGCGCCGATACAATGTCGAACCGTTTCCCCTTTCCCAGTACGTTTTCTCCGAGTGTGTTGTTGAGGATCAGAATATTCAAAGCCATCCTTGTCCCTGATAACTAAGATATCGGGTGACTTTTTATTACTTTTTTCTTAACTTGTGTCTGATAAAGATAATTAAAATCCTAGAACAAGTTAAGGCTAGCCTGAAAATACATCTGTTTAATACTGACCTGATATAATTCTTGCATTCTTTCTGTATGTATCGGTTTACGCAAGTTGGTGTGTTTGTGTCTAATATGTGCTAAAAGCGCTGTGCGTGATAGTACTGTATTTGTAAATTGTTTATGTCTACATTCTTATTGTTTTATTTTTGTTTGACTTTTCTGTATATTTTCCTTAAAGCGCTTAGAGGGATTTATTTATTGGGATTGATACATAAATATTCAACATCTTTTTTTTTTTTTAAAGTTGTATCTCAAGAGATATTTTTTAAAACCTAGAAATGTCTTGAAAGACGCCTGTCTGGTCAAGGAATCGTTCATTATATTTTGCACCTGAATTCCCTTTCAGACGACGCAGTTTTGTAATATGGTTATCACATTCTATCACAAAGCATAACCTGTCATTTCGTGAATACGAACAGCAATGTTTTCCACAGAAAATCCTGTCAGTCGACCAGTTTCTTTTGATATAGCGGGGGTTAAAATAAGAATAAAAGGAACTTAGAGGTCGTGGAATTCCTTCTAATGATAGTGTAAAATCTTTATGTAGAGGTCGTGGAATTCCTTCTAATGATAGTGTAAAATCTTTATGCTGTCTTCTTTGGGCATGCTCAGGTGTCTGAGTCAACTGCATCCATTTTTCTTTTCTTTCTTGGTTTTTCTTGGCTTTGTTGCTATTGTCAAAATTTGTCATTTTCTTTTTTGTTCTTTTTGTGCGCCTTGTAGATAATCAAGATATGATATTTTACAGTGGCACCTTAATATGAGTATTACAAATAATAATGTCTGATAAAAGTAACTGGAAAAAAAGTTTTCTATAGAATTAAAGGCTAGAGGTACCACATTAACATTTATCTGTCTTCGTGTTTTGTTGCTTCAAATCGGAAGGTTCCTCAGGGCCAGATGCATACCTTTTTTTCGCTTACAGGGCTCGTTAACACATTTGATTGAGATTTTATTGACATTAGGCATCGGTATTATTGGCGATGTTCTGTCGCGAGAGAGTAATAAAAACTGATGTTATTGAGCGTGGATACAAGAGTATAAAAACTCACATGAGAAAATTACTCCAGCCCACCTGTGCTATGCACATTGCAGGATCCTCAAATGGGGATGCGACTTGGTGATGGTGGCAATGAAAAAAGTTCATTTTGAACTGCAACATTTGTACTCTATAATTAACAAATAGAGAGGTGGAAATGCATTACGGTACAAAGTGGATTTCTTCCCTTTTTTTCTGCAGTGCTCTCTGCCATAATTTACCAGGCTAGCCTTGTGTTGCATATTTTGTCACTGTTCGAGGAGGAAATGAACTAAAATACCCAAGAAATACGTCCAATATCTAGTCTCATCGAGACCTAAAGACAGGGGATGTAATCAAAAACTTGGGTTTTCTCAAACTTGAATTTGATTTCTTAGGACCTCTTACATTTCCACTCTGCATTGGGTACATTGTCAAATCTAACATGTTACGCAGAGCTCGTATTTATTAGGATGTGTTGAAGGAAAATCGATGACCATGAAAAAAAAAAAAAAAAGAAATATTTCATAATCTGAGTTGAATGGTATCGATTGCATCACGCGATAAGAGTAACAATATACATTAAAATTTCTAGAAATGTGATAAATTCTGAATTCCAGTGGAAATGATTACCACCGAAATAACTGATATTACAGTCGCCGCAACTGGCATCATGGAATGTATGTGTTTCTTTTATGTTCCTGAAAATCATCATTTTACTATTGTTGAATGGGTCCCTAGGCAAGAGTGACAACTTTCAACTGTATAAATAAAACAATGATTGGCAGTTATACCATAGATATTTCACCGAAGCGATACACTTCTGCAGATAGAAACCAGACTTTGGCTCCAAGAAATCTAGAATTAGGTACATGAAAGTAATAGGTTATCAGAGATTTGTAGTCGGGTATTTGGAGACTCGGGGATTCAACGTTTCCCCTACCAAAAAAACAGGTTTTCAAAGCAAAGTATTCAGTTTTCTCTGTTGACCTTTTTCCTCCACCGCAGTAAATGGATTGTGTTTTATTTTACAAAAACAATAGAGCGACCCAACATGCTGATTGTTGTTTACAGTTGTCTACATTCGAGCTTCAAATAAGGAAGCAGAATACAAGAAAAGAAAACGAAATACTGTCACCTAAACATTTTTTTAAAAAATGAAATATTACAAATCACTTAATCCTTCAGGCCCTGTAAAATTGTAAATGCTCAGCGACAGCAAGAACGATAAAAGCAATCAATGATACATACCTTGTTTGTATGAACATGATAAAATATTTTCTCAGGCAAGCGTTTATTTTTTTAATTTTCCCTTTCTTTCTCCTTCGTCTCTCTTTGTAAATCAATCGATAGCCTGGCGGTGATGGACGGTAACCAGAGACATGTCATGCATAATTACAGTGCTGGATCAAGAGGTGCTTGCAACATGACTTTGCCAATGTCTTCAGTTGTGAATTCACATTATCTATCTCCCCCCCCCCCCCCCCCCCTCACAAACACACATCGTTCCCTGAGCAGAAGGGAGGCAATGAAGAGAGTATAGGGTGGTCCTGCTTAGACATGTATGTCAACTCGATCATCACACCAAATTTAATCATGCATTGATCTCATAATTAAACACTGTTGAGGGGGGATTGGGAGGGGAAAGAGGGGGGAACGGGGGAGGGGGAAAGGGGAGTCACATTACCATCGAATTCGGTACGGTCAAATTAGAGGAAAACAACAACAAAAAGTTGAAATCATTCATGGTTGCCATGGCGACAACAGCCATCTTGGATTTTGCCAAACGATATTGACGATATTGCGTAACTCTGCTGTAAATAGGATTACGCATTTTTCAACCGCTTTGCTTGAATTTTTGCGTAATACTTTTCAGTTCAACATTTAGGAATGATCAGAACGATCTTTTGATAATTGGCTTAGTTTTAAACTCAGTTATAAAAAAAGTGACGGATTTCCCGAAAATTGACTCCCAAAATATCACATTTCTCAAAAACTCAAAATGTTAATTACAATCGCCTCTCATCATTTTTTGTCTATTGTTTTGTTCTGTATTTATGCCAAATTTCATGGCAATTGCTCCATAAATGAAAAAAAAAAGTAGATATCATATTTTTGCTAAACTCACTTTGAGAAAAAACGCATTTAATGTTGTTGTTGTTTTTTTTTTTTCACTATAAAAGCAGTCCTAAGGAGCTTTTGATCAGGCTTTCAACCTCAAAACATGCTGGTATCAAATACTAGAGTTCCCTCCATAAGTGTCCACTTCTGGCATTGGGGGCTCCCGATATTAGTGAAGGAAATCGTAAGCAATTCCCTACACGTCATTTTCGCGTTGACGATTGTCACTGCATATAGAGCCCCAACTAGGCCAGATCCTGGAAGGCAGAGGGGTCGGTCAATCTTTGAAATTCTATGGACAGATCAACCCTTTTTAATACCATCTAGAAAGGCAGAACTTTAAACGAAAATAAAACCAATATCAAATATTTTGGGCGAGAAACTGATTTCAAAACCCGCCCCCACTTATCAAGTAATTTAAGAGGTCTTTTTTTTTTCTTTTTCTTTTTCTTTTTTTTTTTTTTGCAAGTTTGCAATGCCATTTTGAAATTATCGGGCTTTAAAATCTATCATGATTTATTTATTAGAACATCAATCGAAAGAGGCATGTGAAGAAAATAGTTACATACAATGTGATAAAGGCGGATTCTAACAACAAACATAATACCAGAAATTAATGCGATTAATTATGTTTTGCAGTCACTTTGAGGAAAAGAATCAAGAGCTGTATTCAGAGATGATGATTATTATGGAAACCGCAAAACAAATCCTTTCTCTATGTGTATAGAAATTACGAAGGACACTGCATCATAATAAGCGTATTGGTTTTCAGCAATCTGTTCGTAAACATGCTAAATTCATTTAGAGGCCAATAACTACTGGAGGCTCATTGCAATGTGTATCTGTGTAAAGACACCTTGATTGTTTTGTTTTATTGAATAACCAGCGCATCTCCCGGTAATCCAGTGGAAATATTCACGAGGACGTTACAATCAGCAGCAAATACATGTACAAAATACTCAAGAAAACTGTCAGCTTATACAGGAATTGAAAAAAAAACACACACACACACACAACAAAATATAGCTTAACAAAACAAAACAAAGACAAAGATGTAAGGTTGATGTTATACTGTGCAGGACACTACATCCGGGAATGAAGACAGAAAACTGATTGCATGAGTGTCGTGGAGAGACAGCGTGGTTGTCTTGTGTTATTGAATAATCAGCTCATCTCCCGGTTATTAGTCTAAGCAGACACGAAATTACTCGCATGTTCGGGCAACTGATGGACCATTTGCTCGGTGTAAAGCTTTATTTCATGTTGAGTTTATCCTTATAGCGTGTTGGACTACATCATTCAGTTCCTGTTTCAATTTCTTCCTCTGCCGTATTTATTGTCCTGGTGAAATGTCTACCACCTCCATGTTGGCCATTCAATCTATAGACGGTCTGGTTGTCTCACAGAAGATGCAGTTTTTCTGTAATTTTCTCCTGGTAAAATATAGGAAAAGAAGAAACTCACTGTTCACAAAGGGACGGTGTCATTGACCATTTCTCATCAACATGGATAATACTACATCAGTCAAACTCTAAGAGCACAATATTCAAGTATACGGACTGAACACATCGCCACACAAACAGGCATTATAATTACGGAGTGATTATATGAGCCTTCTGGTGCGATGAGGAAGCATAGGCAAATAAAAAAAGGATTACATCACATAGCGAAGGCGAAACAATTTTGGCTCGCACATGCAAGAAAGCGACCATGGGAGCCTCCTAGCACGTTGAGTACAATAATATTATATTTCTTATGGGAGGATAGAGACAGAGCCGTATCGCACAGACTCCCAGGTCTAGCTGCACCAATAGGTATAATTGTCGGCGCCTTATAATTATATTGTCATATGAAATGGGCAGGCGGCAGGCACTATGCTACATCTTCTGTGGTTCTTTTTGTCTGTGCAGACAACGATGAAGTCTGTGTTCTGTGTTGGTATCGTGATGGCAAATAATAAATTGACTGTCCTCTTACGATGTTTGATGCAGGTGAAAGTGCAGTACACCGTGTTGGTCTGATTTTTCTCACTGTTATTTTGCCTCGTCTCTGTGCTCATCTGTGGCCCTGAGCTTATTCTCGAATTTGGACAAACAGTTATTTAGACAGAGCTGTCAGCAGATCTATCTTTGGCTGCTTTTCCGCGGTGTTTTAGTAAAGAGTCGATCTAGAATCTTCTTCATTGAGATTTTCAAACATCTAAGAACGGCAGATGAGGTCTTGCTCTTGGACATGAAGCATTCTTTAAAATAGTTAGACTCCATATTAATAATAGTATGCTCTCCTTTCATCACGTTATGAATTTACAACGGGTTTGGTGTGATGCAGGAATTTCTCTCCCTCTCTCTCTCTCATTCTGAAACTCCGTTTATTGCCTATATTAATGCATTCTACACCCAATGAATTATCAAGCTATGTTCAGATTGAGTTTAAATTATATTGCGCTCCGACTTCAAAGCTTTCCGGTTGGTTTTACTGATGTACTTTATACAGGTGGACAATTTTCAGTGATTGATTTGGACCAGTCCAAGACAGACATTTCTGGTTAAACGAACTGTGCCAATGCAAGTCTTTTATAATCTGACAGTGACTTTTATCTATTTTTTTCCGCAACATAAAACGAAAAAAAATGTCTGGTTCAAGAAGAGAAAATTGTATTTTGTCTTGATTCAGTAACTTTCGAAATCAAAAGGCTTTTAGAGAATCAGATCTTGATAGGGAAGTCAGTATAAGTTGCTGTCCGTAAGAACGGAGCTAATCTTCCCTGTCAGATGCAATGAAATAACTCTTTCTGTTTTCTTTTATTCTTTTTATTTTTTTTTATAACATTCTGAAGGAAATGACGGCATGGTGATGGTATTTTGAAGTAAATATTTTGGTTTTGACTCTGACATTCCAGAGAGATGATAATGGGAAGTCATTTTGACCAGCCCTATTACTTGACTTTGCACAAGAGGAGTTGAATAAGCAGTATAAAGAAGAAGAATCGCTTTACTTCGTGTTGTTCGCGAGACTGATCATTAAAAAATAAATAAAATAGGATAAAATTATCACAATAAAAAGAATGCATCTTCATTATGCATCATATTTTTAAAAAATTATTTTTCATGATGTAAATGTCAAGCAAAGAGCACAAACGTGTTCTTTTTCTTTTCGCAAAGTAGTCTCATTATCATAACACTTTTAGATTGTATATTGAGTATGTTTCAGAAAATAATGTTAGTATCTCCCCTCTTCTGACTCCCTGTTTTTCCAAAAGAAATGATACAAAAATATTACAATAATGAACATCATCAGTTTCGGCCTAAAACATGTTTACGGTTTAAAGAACAAGACAAATTCATTTTTTTTTTTATAAAAGAACTTCATTTTAAAGAATTCATGGCAGATTTATCTGCATTGCAGTGTTCTAAATAATGCCACACAAAGATATGATTACTAAACAAAGAAAAGCAAATGCTATACAGCCCACTAACACAGCTTAGAGTTGGATACATGTTCTATTTCATAGCACGTGATGTCATATTATTTAGCTCCTTCTATATCGTATAATATCTCAACACCAGCTAGCTGTCTGACAAGTGTTTTTTTTTCTTTCTTTCTTCAGTCTTCATAGCATTGTTCGTCCTTTTCTTAACAATTATAAATTATTAATCAAATAATAGATAAACAGTGTTATGAGGATCAGAGAGAGAGAGAGAGAGAGAGAGAGAGAGAGAGAGAGAGGGAGAGAGAGAGAGAGAGAGAGAGAAAGAGAGAGGAGAGAGAGAGAAAGAGAAAGAGAGACAGAGAGAACAATTGTCAGACACTCTCTTAGGTTGCTGTTTGAAAGTTTTTCAACAGGATTCACTGTAGCTAGAACTAGAGACCAACGGCGACTCTCTTGATCTCTGACATTTGCCGAGCTCCAGGGCGTGGCTGCTGGCTATCATAATCTGTGTCCGTCCACTAACAGGACATTGGCTTCCATTAGTGGGGGGACGATGTAGTCGAGTCTGTGGTCCGATATTCTGATTGATGGTTTCCAACAGTGATAGAATAACCATTGCTGGTCATATTGGTGACATTCTTCGATCCAGCTTCATAAGTTAAACATCTACTGCGCAAATGTGGTAGGTATTGCACATAGGGAAAGAAATTTCAGAACTTTGGAATGTGAAGAAATCATAATGTGTTACAGGAGGAAAGAATTACACACTGATAATAACGTTATCAAATTAAAGTGCAGAATTGATTTGAAATAATAACAGTGTGATATCACTTAGTTTAAAGGCCACGAAAGACTCAAAGAGGTTAACTAGGTAAATTAGAGAAGTGCTAAAAACCATCGTGAGAAAGAAAAAAAAATGTTTTATATCATTAGCATTACGCCTTTCATGGCATTGATTTGCTATGTTCTTATACAGTCATAGTAAAATTTAGCACACTAGGGATTGACAGCGTTGTCTGTGGGACTCAGTATTAGCAAAGACTGTATAAGCTACAGTTCTGTGCTATTAGTTATAGTGTTGTGATTCAATTATGAACAGAATTTCCCCTCGAGGACAAATAACACTTCATACCTCCCGTCTGTCACCATCGTATCTTATTCAATCCTATCCTCCCACTTTCCACCATAGTCCATCCTATCCCATCTTATCCTATCCTATCCAGTCCTATCCTATCCAATCCAATCCTATCCTATGCTATCTTATTTTGCCATAATACCATTTTCTATCTTTTACCATTCCATCCCTGCCTTCCTATCATATCCTATCTACCCTACCCCACACTACCCTATCCTAAACTACCCTTTCCTGTCCTTTTCTATGTTATCCGATCTCATTCTATCCCATCCCATCATGTTCTACCCTTTTCTATGCTCTCCTATACTTTCTTATCCTATCGTGCCCTGTCATGTCCGGTCATATTCCATCCTGCTCTGACTTATTCTATCCTAAGCTACTTACTCCTAGCCCGGTCTATCCTATCCTATCCCATCCCATCCCATCCCATCCCATCCCATCCCATCCCTACATATCCTATCCTATCTTACTCTAGCCTGGTCTATCTTATCCCATCCCAACCCACCCCTACATATCCTTTTCTATCTTATCCTGTCTTATCATACCCCTTCCTATCCATCCCATTCCATCCTATTCTATCCTGTCCTATTCTATCCTATCATGTCCTGTCTTGTCCTGTTTTGCCCTGTCCTATCCTATCTCATCCCGAACTATCCCATTCAGTCATATCCTATCCTGTCTTAGCCTAGCCTAGCTTAGCCTAACCTAGCCTAAACTAGCTTACCCTGTCTTGTCACATTAAGCAATTTCATATCGTTGTTTTCATTCCTCTTCATACGTAAGCACAAATAGAGGAAAAAGCATTCTTTAAATGCATGTTCTCCAACTCACTGTAACGATAATTCATTAAGTTGGGTGATAGATCTTCCTTAAAGATCATTTACAAAAAATGAAATATCGAGTCCAGTCCGGAATCACGAGTTCTCTTTTTTTTTCAAGAAATAATTAAATGTATTATAGCCGAAAAGGACCGTGATGTCCTGGCGTGTAACATTTTATAGTGCTTCCAGAATTTAAAAAAAAAACGACCGCGTTTGAAAACAAAACCGTTGATGTTAACCACTCTAAAATTCTGTTAAGTGAGAAAGCTGTCTGCTTGTTTCTGCTGTCTTAATACACGTTTTGTTTTTAGCATTTTTTACACACAGAAAGTGGGAATAATTGTAATTCTTGCTTGGGAATGTACTGAGTTAAAGACAGATTTATCAAAAAATTAAAAAGTAACTTAACCTCTTTTCGTCCCCAGATATACGCTAACCAGAATTGCCATAGATGCATTACATACAATAAAGAGAATTCTTTGCTTGAAAAACTAGAGTCCTGTATTGCACTGAGTCTTTGTGTCTTTAATTTCGTTGACGTTCCTTGAATTAGCATCTGACTAACTTACTATACTGATTGTCATAACAAAGAGAGCATTGCAAAGAATAGTACATTTCCTTTGTCCTGAGTTACATCTGTGCAACATTGTAGTGAACAACGCCTCAAGCTAGATTATCTCTCTTTTTTGCAGATGATTTATAATGATCTCACTAGTCACTACAAGAACAGTTTTCACTGCCTGTGCCATCCGAACCTCATAGTCACCATTTGATTCGGTAAATGAATGTAACTGTTAAGAGGACTATGAGCCAATTAATAGTCTCTCTTTTTCCTTCTTTCTCTCTCTCCTCCTCTCCCTTATTTTTCTATCTATCTCTCCCACTTTATTTCTTCCCGCCCCATTCTCTCTCTCTCCCCCCCCCCCTCTCTTTCTCACTATTACACAGCCTCTTTATTTTCTCTTTCTTCCGACCTTTTCTTTCAGACATATCATTCTTTATTTACTATTTCATCACTTAAAAATACGTACACGCAGGAACAGATCTACATTTATAACAACCTTTTTTGTCTTTGTTCTGCACAAGCCTTGTAAGCAATCTGATTTGCTCCATTAGCCAAATGTAATGTACAAAATTATGGGGCAAAACAAGAAATAATGGGACGGCTAGAAAACGGAGCAGCCAAATGATCGTGTTATTCAAAAGGGCTTGTTATTTTGTCTTTGCACTGAGCAACATAAAACTATCAGAATATAGATCTAATGTATTAATATTACCCCTTGTTTGCTTTATTTCATGGATAATATAATGTGATTTAGGCAATCGATAGCTTCATATATATATATGTAAGTCACATCGTTTATCCCTAAAATAATCACCTTTCTCTTTCTGGATGAATCAGTCGTGACAATGCAACTTCTTATTAACACTTAGGAGACCAGTGTCTGATTAAAAGTTATTTTACAGTCCTGTATGTGTTTATCGTTTTATCTATTAGCATATATCAAAGACGAATAAATATAAAATTAAGATAAATAAGTAAATGAATAAATATATTAACACATAAAAACATCAATAACGTATAAATAATAATAATAAAATCTACAATAAATAAATAAATAGTGAACAGAAAAAATAATAAATGAATAAACAAATATACAAATAACGAAAACATATTCTCTACACTTATTTAATGTTCAAATCATAGCCTCATATAGTATCATCACCTACCGCTGTACAATCTTTTTATAGTGACTAAGTCAGTCGTAACTATGCAACTTCTAGTTGAACCATTGAAGACCAGGAAATTATTGCAATAACCAACATCATCAGCTCCTGCAAAAGGCATGCTCATGGCTTAAAGAACATGAGAAATTCATGTTATGTTTCTGTAGAAGAAATCTCTAACTATAATGTTGATGCACTTTCTGCACAGAATGGTCTCCTTCTCTTAATAGCATGTAGAGTTAAATGTATTTGTACAAATATAATTATGCTAAATGGCAGTTTTTACATTGCTCCCCTGTACTATTATTCTGATTATCTGCTTCTACAAGAACGAGTGCAATACTATTTTGTGCTATTTTCTCATATTTTCTCCATTTGCAATCAGGGGGCATCTTGGCATCGTTTTCAAAGATGATTAAAGGTTACCTTACTCCAATCACCTGATTTCGACAAGAAATTCTATAGCAGTTCACAATTTTGTACTAAACCATTTCTTCCACAGATTCAGCTGGCTCCATTACCATAGATATCAAAAATAATTGTAACGCACGTAACTCTACCTTTTGTTCTTATTCCATTATCACAGTACCTATAAAAACTACTAGTTCGTCATTTTGCAATGTTTTCGCCTTTGCAGATTGAGCCCGCATCACTTACATTGGTATTCAAAAATAACTAGAACATACTTGATTCAAAATCACTTGCTTTCTACAAGTAATCACCAATTCACCATTTTTGTTCTACTTTCTCTTTTTTTTTTTGCAGATTCAGAATTCATTATCAAAGCTGCTCAAAGCCACTGCGGCTTGATTCCAGTCTGAGATATCAGTTCCTGAATTGATGATTCAACTCCAGAATAAGGGAAGAAATTTGGCAGCAGAGCAGGGAGAACTCAATATCAATTATTTGCGCGGCTATTGCATTTCATCATTTTGCTGGTCGTGATCGTCCAAGCTGTTGCCTGTGTGACGGTCTATAGCTGGCAATAACCGAAATGCATAGTTTAAACGGTATATGAGTATTATTAACAATTATTTCTCAGTCTTTTCAATCAGATAATGAAATATGGTTTTAGCAGAGAATGAAAAAAGTCCAGGCATGTTGATGACCCGATTTAAAATACTAATTTATTTCTTTAATACAGTACAACACCAGCGTTCTTGCTCTGTAATTTCAAATTATAAATCTCTTGCAGTCCACAGTGTGTGACACGCACACACACACACACACACACACACACCATACACACACATGCACGCACACACACACATCCGCATTTTATGAACAAAAAAAAGCAGTTCAAAGGTGTTGTGTATCTCGAGTGTTTCCAATAGTTCTCGACAAATAAGTACAGATAAAAGTCAAAATTGTTATATGAGGAGTGAAAATGCAGACAATACTAACTGATCAGACTGAAATTTAATCTCAGTTTTTTATTATATTCTTTGCATTTTGCATTTTGATGAAACCAGATATATGTATCCAGTTATTGCTCTTTTTACAAAATAATTTCGTTTCGAAACTGCAAGCCTTGTGAATGTGCCCTTCCTTATTGCAGTTGATCAGTTCAAACTTTGTATTAAGTTGTGCCTGGCATTTGAAGTTCGGCCCCTGTAGCACGTTCATGTTATGTATATTTAAACTATACACATGCACATTCTACTACTACTACTACGTCCGATCTAGACTTTGTGCTGTGAGACGCTTTTACTTTCGGGACTTGTTAAAAGTGGCGCTAAACTCATATTGTTCACACATTCGTTGATTAACCTTTATAACTCGTAAACATATCTAACGGAATTAAGCGCAGTATAGCGGTAATCGTGCTGATGTGCCCAACACAAATCAATCACTGTCGGAAATGATCTATCCGTAAATTCTGTCGCCAGTGACAAACTAGAAGCACCAACTAGTTTTTTTCTACCACAGGGTGATTTGATTGTGAACAGCGTCAGACACTCATCCAGAAAGCTGTTACTTGGGGCATGACCGTTCGATGTCTTCATTCTACAGCTGGATGAAGGTTTGGCTGTGAATTATGACACTATTGGAAACTTGCCACTTTTACAATCAGTTCACTAAATTTTGTACACCTCCAACAATTGAATGGTAATCAGGTTTTTAAATCGGCCATTGAATATATACTCTATAACAGAGTGAAGATTTGGTTATGAGTTATCTTTAATGGGAAGATATCTTCTAATGTATGCTGTAGATCGACCAATCGTTCATAGTGCTAACTCTACAGCTGGATGAAAAGTTAGCTGTGAGTGTACACACCTACGGAAGCTCCATGAAAGATCGCTTTCAGAAAATAAGCCACAACTATCCTGTGTTCTTAGCGCTAGGTAAGCCTCTGTTCGAAAATCTGAAAACATCAACATGAAAGTATGAAATTGTGAACATGAGACTGGCCACACCGGGGGCCGCGGGTACGAATATACATAGTTTTATTCCTTTTTTGATAATTCCCCTTTACAATTTTTAATCGATTTATATAAAATCCTTTGACACTTTTAACTCGTGAACGTTTTCAATCATGCCACGCGCAGTGTAGCTGTAATCGTGCTGATGCGCCGTTAAATCCGAACAGAAACACGCCTATAGGAAGATGCCAGTACATGTAGATTCTGGCTACCGCAGTGTTGAGTGAAGACTCGCTTGTGATTCATAACATTGGTAATATCATCGTGGTTCACATTGAACAATCAATTTATCACAACAGGATAATAAATAGATCATAGAGTTGCAAATATCAAAAGGAAGTTTCACTAGCCACAATACTCAATGCATCCATTTATTCATCTCTTGAGTGATCTGACTGCGAAATGTACTACCGGTCCCTTCTATGCATCAATTACATAAGTTGCCTCCACGGGTGCAGGCCTAAACTAAATTTCAAAAGCTCACTGGTTTTACTATTTACATTACACATGAAAAAAAAATCCACATCGGGTGTTTTGCTGGGAGCACATAGTACTAATAGGATACTTGAGCTGTAAACTCGACTATCTATACAAACCGTTGCTTTCCTTAAGTGAGAGGGTTTGACTTGAGTACATGTGTTTTTTCCATTACTGACTCTGACGTTGGCACTTTCAACTCAAATAGATCGTTCTGAGCATATGCATCAGAGATAGCAGAGTAAACATGAATTTGGGCATCCAGCCAATGCAAGAGATTTGTCTACATCCACTCTCCATGCGGCAATAGAACGCACCCACTGGTTGATGGTTCCAATCGTACCTCTTTTCTAACAATGATATTCACAGCCAGAACTGCGGTCACGGAATCATCTACAATGTGGCAGTGCGCATTAGTGTTGCAGCGTATTCAACAGCTTGGGCATCATACAAGTTCGACAACTGTCCTTATCGCCCTTGCAAGAAAAATGGGGCAGTTTTCAACGATGAAGCTCAAAAGAATATCTCGAGTGCAATTTGTCTTTATGCACCCTGGTGCTGATCTTATTTTTACTGTAAAATTTTGAATGGTGCACTATGGCACATAGAAAAAAAAAACTATTTCCATTCTTCATACAAACGCATATCAAAATCATTATCCCTAACTCTCTGCTTGTCCTCCCCTCTGCTTTAGATGAGCGACGTGAGAATTTTAATCACGATTCTTTTGGGAGTCCCAGAAGTTAAGAACTCCGACGGCTTATTTCTATGGTTTGCTGGTGGAAAACTGGCTTTAAATTAGTTGACTGTTGCAATTTTGACATTTCCCTTCCACACAAGCATTCATTGGAATGTCAAATGATATCGGTCTGTGAATTCTCAGAAACCTACTCTTTGCAGTATTATGTGGACGATACTCTGCCAAATGTGAACAAAGGACACAAAAGACCAAACAAAAATAAGCAATGTCACGATTATTTTGATACGGGAGGAAACGGGAGTGGGCAGCGGATGATGGTGAGCAGGACGTGGAGTGACGATGTCTGAAGCTAACTGGAGTAACTTCTTAAGGAGTGAGGGTTTTTCTAATGCGTTTAATCATCTTATCTGTACACACTGTCAAAAACGTGTTGAAAGTGACAGTGGCCATGCAGATATAGAACAGGGGGATATAAATGATAAAATTCAGCATGATAAAATTGTCTTTGAAAAAAGAATGAGCTGCCGATTTTTCATCTCTCAACCGCACAACTCTGACTGCGCTAAACATTCTGCATCTCCTCGTATATCTGTGTGTTGAGTGGCGGAGCTCAAGTTGTGCACAGTATGGACGTCGGGTTCAATATGAGGAGCGCATGCCGGCAGCTGGGGACGTGTTTTCAGTCAAAACCATCTGGTCGCATCGTAGAGCCATTCCGTTTAGACGTGGGGTTCAGTTGGAGATCGTTGTGCCCAGCCCCATGACTTCCCTTTGAGCAAGTAATGTAAAGAGGAAAAAATCCCTTTACTTATTGGAATGACTGGTCTCCCCCCAAAAGTGATACCATATAATTTTTTTTTTCAATTTTTCATCGTGTGTTTAAAAGGGCGACACGGTGATTTTTTTTTCTTCTTTACACTGCTTTGCTCAATACCTGGCAAAGGGAAGTAATAGGGCTGAGCACAACGAGCTCCCAGTCAAGTTAGAGAACGAGATTTATGTCCTCCGAAGATGGAACAGTGGCAATTGTTATTGTTTGTTTGTTGTTGTTTTTTCTGTTCAGCTTGTTTTGAGACCAGGAGATGGAGGGATTGGTGGGATTTGTGGGGCCAGGGAGGGGGCAAGTGAGGTTGGGATTTGGGTTGGGAGTGGGGGTCGGGATGGGGTGGGGTTTGGGGTGGGTGGGTTTGCGTTGAGGGTGGCGTGGGGG
>JBCEWB010068821.1:0-13338 GCA_039654565.1 Peronia peronii | reverse complement strand
TTGTGTTGTCTCATCCGCATTCACCGCCTGATCGCCACTTATTACATCACGACAAACACCCTTCAACATCCAGAGAGGAAGTTCGTGACAGTAATAAAGAAAAGAATATGCAGTCCCCTTTGATTTCTTTATTCTTTCTTCCAATAAAATCTCAGAATCTGCAAAATGCCAATCCTCCCAATCTCGCTTATAAAAAAATAATTTTCCCAAAAAGTGGCAAACAGAACCATGTGGCGGCGTGCCAAAGATGCTTAAACTGAATGCGCGACCAGCTTTTCATTTGTTTAACCATTCCTAATAATGCCTGTCAGCTCCGATTACACACTGCTGGTTAAAGGTGAGACAAAGTTCGGGTGATACTTATGCAACAGGCTAGGCCCAGGTAAAACAACCTGGGGTGGGGGCAGTGTATCTTTGTCTATGCAGGTGGAAGTAAAGCAGTTTGGGTATGGCATGCCAACTGGGAGAGACGAGGAGCAATCTCTACAGTAGAAATGTTCTGCGAAATCATAGTATGCGCAGACAATGGTCTAGGACTGGTCATTAATTAAACCACTTTCAGAGCAGAATAACAGTAAAAGTTGTGAGTTAGCTTCTCAATTGCCTTCATACTCAAAGAGGAAAAATAAAACAAACAAACAAAAAATGAACAAAACAAATTGAAAAATGCATGGACAGACTTTGTAAGGGGATGCTTATCAGGGGAAATAATTGAAAGTAACGATGAGTCAGCCCTTGTTTTATGGTCTCTGTTGGATATTAAGAAATTCTGATAGTAAGAAATAAAAGACCTGGTCCCTTCGATTTCTTAAAATTAGAGTTCCACTGTACCAACAATCACACCTTCAATCAGCCACTAATCAAACATCAGATAGAATCTGTTCCAAATCCAAGTTTGGAAAGAAAGCTTAGGTTTACCTTTTCATCTTCTCTTCAGCCAGCTTTTCTCTTAGAGCCAAACTTCTCTCACGACCTGTGGAGAAATTGCCCAGATTTCCAAAACCAATGAGGCCAAAACAAAACATCAATATGGAAAGCTCATTTTGAAAACATTTAAAATATTGTAAAAACTAAATCATTTTTAACTTCATTTCAGTAACAGAAAAACTAAAACTATAAATATATTCCCTAAAAAGTAAATATAAAAGTTAAAGACGCCATATATATCTTTCAATCAAATAAATTCAAAGAAGAAACAATGTATTGGATTTCAAACATAAAAGTTGTACACTACCAGGATTTTCCAGCAAACAAAATAATTCTCCTAAAAAATTATCATACGTTACAACGAATGACAAAACAATACAATGATATAATTTAGATTTGAGCAAACAATTAAAAAAAAAAAAAAAAGAAAAGAAATAGAAAAAAATGTTCAATGGCACTGCCTTACTCTCCAGTTCCTTCTCTTTCAATTCCAGTTGTCTCATTTTGGCAAGAATTTCTTCCTGTCTGATCTCAGCTCTGTCACCTGACCCATTCATCTTATCACTGGCCACTGAGTCACGACGCCTCTGCTTATCACCATTCTTGCGATCCATCTGATCTTGTTTTCTCTGAACAAGTGGATCTGCTAATATAGAATCTATGCTGGGTCTCCTTGACACCTGGAGATATGACCATACAAAGATCAGTTAGAAACTTCCAAGAGTTAAAATTATCCCCGAATAGACCTTTTCCAGAATGCAAGGCAATCACAGTGATAGATCTTGAACAAATGGCATCTGGGTTTTCTTCCTGACCACTCTAACATTTGAATGAAAGAGATTACATCTTGAGTAAGCAATGTTCATTTCGTTGAAAGTGCACGAGTTATGAATATTCAGCAAACCAAGTCATCTTTTCTGTCAACTCTTCAGACTTCTTCAAGTAGTTTCAAGTATGGTTTATGAAGTCGTGTAAGCAGCTATCATAAACCAAAAACAAAAGGTTTGTCATGTTAAGAAAATGACCATCTTAAACAAGGTCAGGAAAACAAGTTAACAAACAGGTCTACACTAGCGAGCAAGCCAGTAAACAAATTTAAATTATGATGATGACAAGGAAAAATTTTCAAAAAAAAAAAAACAAAAAAAAAACTTTCAGGTACATAGGTCTTTAATTATTGAATATTTCCATTCAAATGAGTTTAACCCAATCTAAAATCACTAATCTCAAGCAAATAACAATAATAAATGGACATTTTCAGACATAAAATTATGCAGAAAGAATCACGTTACTTTACATATATGTACCTCTTTTAGAACAAACTATACCAAACTAACACAAAACACACTGTGTATGGAAATTAAATCTGATATTTCCGAATTCATACTCAGAGATCATAGATAACATTCTCAAAGACAGTGTGCCTCACCTCCACTTGAATCATCTTACGAATAATCATGTCCAGTTCTAAGGAGTACTGACTAGGCAAACGAGGGAAGTCTCCGATACGGATCTTTCTGTTCAGTTCACTCTGGTTGGAGGCCGTGAAGGGTGGAGCCAAGGCACAGAGTTCATACAGCATACAGCCTAAAGCCCAAATGTCAGACTTTTCATTGTATGATAAATTATTGACAAGTTCCTGGAAATATAAAAACAAGAGAACCAGAATTATAAATTTTCTTAGTTATTTAATATATCACGCAATTACATTTTTTTTATATATGATAAAGAACTCTGGATAAATTTTCAAATGTGATTCTTTATATATAAATATTACTTTAGAAAAAACATATATTCTTAAATAAAGAAAAGAAACAGCTGACCACATAATTTCTATTTGTGATATCTTTTATTCAGAACTGAATTTCCAGTGTTGGTCTCAGAGAATCCCCTCTACCCTCAATGAAAACAAAATGCATGTACTATGCTAACAAACAGAATCTGTCATTGCCTGCAAGTCTGAAAAAGCTAATATCACTTTCTAAAAACTTCTAGTAAAGTGATAAAAAGTATTAAAAAAACCTACAGGAGACATATAATATGGTGTTCCAACATATGTCTGGGCAAAACTGCTCTCGTGATGTAACACTCTAGCAAGTCCAAAATCTCCCAGTTTAACATTTGAATCACCATCAAGGAACACATTGGCTGGTTTAAGGTCCCGATGAAGCACAGCCTTCCCATTCTTCCTGCGGTGACATTCTTTCAAGGCTAGGGTGGTCTGGATAAGTATTTTCCAGGCAAAATCTTCTGGCACACGAGTTCTTGAATAAACAAGAGATCTCCACTTACATAGTTATATCTCAAACATAATACACTGTACTACTATTACATTGTATGTAATGTTATGTAATTATATCAACTTGATGAATAAAGATTTTTCTCGATCATTGCCATGCAGATAACCTTCAAATTCTAAATGTTCACAGGAGATGAATTCTGATCTGTGATGGACACAAAATTAACAGGATGATCATCTGCTTGAGATTCCATCCTAACATTATCTCCAGTACTACAGTGGAGTGATGATGGCCCTTGTCACAAAGAGAAAATTGTGTTATTCTTTCTAGATTAACTGAGAAGGGTCGCCGTGTCTGCAGCCCTCAAGTTTCCCCTACGACTGCCTCAGCAGTCAAGGACCTGAGTGAGTGAGTGAGATTAACAGAGAGGACTTCTTTATCTGAGTGTAATATTTCATAATCATAGGAAGATAACTTTGCAATACTGGCTGAATACAAACATGCCATACACTATACAGTAGTCTCCTCTGCCTAAGAACCCGCTACATAAGAGCCCTCTTCGCCCAAGAGCCCAGTTCTGCTGTGAAGTGGAATTTTTTCAGTATAATTTACCTTCCAACAATCGATTCTGATATAAAAAATTCCCCCCAAGAGTCCCGTGCCAAACCAGACATGTGACAACTCATGATGTAATTTCACATCTAACTGTCCACTTGTGAGAAATGCACAGCAGTAGGTGTGCAGTATAGTGGGGAGAGGGTGGGGAAAAGAGGGATATGGGGAGGGGGAGTGATGGGGGATATATGACTCTAATCAGGCCAACACATGGAACAGCCACTGTGACTGATTCTGCGTATAAGAAGGACTAAGTATAGCCTTCTGACTGATCAGTTGTTTTCCTATCTTGGTCAATGAGGCTAATTTCAAACACTTGGATCACTCGTGCAATTTATCCGTGGGGTAACTAACCATATCATGATGACGGTTTTATTCAATAATGATACTGCCAGGTGGAAACTGACTCAACCTTCAAAGGATGTGGGCATTTTTGATGAAACTATAAACCTAGGAAAGCTATTTTTATTCATATAGAGACAAATCTGTAACTAACACAATGATCAACTAATCATAGCAATGGTTAGATGGGTTGCACCACACTTTAATCCGCCTATGAGTCCACTTTTTTTGTCTCCCAGTGGCCAGATTCTTAGGTGGGGGTCATTGTAGTTTAATATCACAGGGTAAAAGACACTTTTATATCACATGCATTTTGCAAACCCTTAGAACCAATAAGTCCTTACCCTTCTTTTCTATTACGTGCAATGATGGTTGCCAAATCTCCACCTTGGCAATATTCCATGATAATATAAATTATGGCCCTTGTGCGATCAATGATGCGGTCATGATATTTGACAATATGCTGATGTCTCAATTCCCGCAGCAGATTGACCTCTGAGACAAGCATCTGTTTCTCTGATTCTGTCATGGATCCATATTCCATCTCCTTCCACACCATTATCTGGTGGAGTAAAGGACCAATTTATAGGTGTGAGAAAAGATTGATCTGAAGATCTTTGACACATCATCAGCAATTTGATTGATACTATTTTTGGCAAGAGATAATGATGACAGTAATGAATGCCAGTAACAAATACAATTTTAATTTTTTTTGCCAATCAAAATAAAAGAACACACAAATAGTAACATGTAAACAGTCATTATTATTTAAGCAACTTATCTTTCCTTCATAACACAGTCACAATATCAACCATGGGACAGTATGATATATTACAATATTGTCTTCAAAAGAAGTGGGTATAATTTAACACATATATATGCCTTGCAACAACCAAGAACAATGTCAATAAAAACTAGAAACAATAGTTTCTAAAAGTCATAACATTTGTAAGATATCACAAATACTGTCCACATAACACAGAATTTCATCTGACCACAATATTTCAAACCCAACCAGAAAATGTCAATTCCTTTACAGCAAAAATACAAGTTTCATTAATTTAGTCCATGATCAGATAACTACAAAATGCCACTTTCTAGCTATGATTAATTTAAAATAGTTATTTTCTCAAATTACAGCCATTTCACATGAGTATATATGAATGCACTGTATGCATGAAAGTGAAATGAGAAATGATGTTATAAATTATTTTGTAATAAGAATTGATATTTTACCTTCCCATCTTTCTTCCTCCGAATCTTCCGACATGTGCCATAAGACCCAGTTCCAATGGTTGCAATCACTTCAAAATCATCAAGTGTGGAAGGCATCCTGGGCCTAAAATAAATTTGATCAGGAACAATAATCTGAATTTTAAATATATGTAAGTCTTGCAACCCAGTTCTTTTAAGGCCAATATCACCAAGAAAGCTTCTTCCAAATGGGCCAAAGTTGCTAAATTCATTTTTTTTCCCCCAAGAAATGGCAAGTTGGCCTAACTAATTAAAAAAGTTAGCCTATCATTTAAAATTTATATTCCCAGATTATTCTACAAGAAAGCACAAAACTTGTTTACAAGCATGACATAACATCAGATCAAAAACACATAACAGGCATTGCAGCAATACACTCTGAACTTACGTTTTAATGGAATTGACTGTTTTGTCATCATTGCTCTCATGTTTACTGGTACTAACCACTGCCTGAATGTTATTTGGTGCAGTTGCAGGTCGTGATGGTCGATTATTACGCAAGAGATCATGAGAATCATATTCATAACTTTTCCTTCCTTGATCCTCCAAATTCAGTTTAGGCACCTCAGTCTCTTGATGTGATTTATGAATATATGTGTTGCCTATTGGTTCTTGGTGACCTTCCATTGTGACCATTTCAAGCAATCCCATACAAGTGAGTCAAATCAATGTCTATCTTCTTCACTCACAGTGGCCTTGTCAGATGAACTTGAGACAGTGTTTGACTTTGACAAGGTCAAATGCATGCGTCTTTGTTTAAAAGTGTACAACAATTAGTGCCTAGATCTAGATCATTTTGTTGAAAAAGTAGATCTAGATTCTAGATCTAGACTAGATCTAGCTCTTGCCCTAGGCAATTGCATAATTTTGAAATATTATTGTTACATTAGAATCTACACCACATTTCAAAAAATGGAAAAAAAAGCTAAAGCTATAAATCAGAATCTAAAATTGAACATTTGTGGAAAGCTTTTTGAAACATTTGATGTCACAACATGCGGCATGGTCTTTGGCCAGCAGCTGGTTCCTAAACATGAGCAAGAGAAGCCGACAAATCGTGCAAGGAAGGTAACTCGCGGAGCGTCTATGGTTACGAGTCAGGACATGTCAAAACTTGTTGATGATGCTTTATTCAAGCATTGTCAAAGCTGTGATAACTAGACATTTCATACGTTTTAGATATATAATGTCTTTACAGTAAAGATAAAATAGACATACTCATATAGCAAAAACAAAGTGTTGTGAATCTGGATTTAGAAGACTCAAATGGCCTTCCACTGTCGCCATCTTTAAATTTCGCGGTGATTGTGTTGGTGCACGCCATTGTCCAGTTTCACTTCCGGAAATCTCCTAGAACTGATAATACACACTCGCTCATTGGGTAATTTTTACTGGAGGTAGAGGGTGTTTTGGGCATGTGATAGCACAAAATGGCGACGCCCATGGATGTTTACTATGAACTGTAAAACTGGGATGATGTGTGTCTGTGTTTTTTGTCTTCAGTATTAATGTTTACTGTTCGCCTGAAAGTGTTATGGAGGCAAAGACTTCAGCTGAGAAGGTGTTAGAGAGCCATGTCCAAAGCGAATGGCGCAACAAAATTGGTGATTTGTTCAAATTTTTCTGCAACAATGTTTTTCTTGGGCAATGGGAACTGGCTAGAACAGCTGTACCAATATTAGTGAAGGAGATAGAGAGCGCCCATAGTGACATTGATTTTGTAGATCTGCTTTTGAATGTTGCAGAATATCCCTTTGTGCAGAGGTAAGTTGGTTTGCTCAGAAAACAGTTGAGGCACTTTCTTCTCGAAGTAGTGGCAGTCAGACAGAGTGTTTCAAGGAGAGTGGGTCCCAATCATCAAGGTGTCAGAATTTAGATTATCAATGCCTTGCTGTTTTTGATAAAATAGTTGGACCCCACACTGAGAATGTATAATTAACTTTGTGTATTAGTCTGAGGGAGGTTAGGGGTTTGGATTTTTATGATATGAAAACACCTCTTTGGAGTCACTGAGAAAAGACATGAGTGGACGAACATGATCACCGATGTCTGTCACAGGCCTGACACTTGAAACAAAGGTTAGGATTAGCCTAGAAAATGGTGGGTTGGCCCTTTTATTTTGGCAAGTTAGAGCTGGAATTCAGGTTCACTTTTTGGGGGATTCTTTCTTGAAAAATTAGGTCACCTACAGATGTGCTTGATTTTGTGAAAATTACAAGCCTCACTGTTTGAACACATGCATTGGCAATAAGTGCAGAGATGTTTAAAGAGATCACTTCCAATTGCTGAGTATAGGGCATACCATTCAAGCATGTATCATGTACATAAAATTTATTTTTATAGACAGCGTGATCTGCTCACATGAAAAAAGTGTTCAAGATTTGACATGTTATATTAGAGCAAAGCAAAATTTAGTTTGGATGTCATGCCAGAAGCTGAATCATTGACAAAGTGACTGCATCCCATTGTCGTCATCTCCAACAAAAAAAAGTTACAGATATAGCAGGAGGATCCATATTATAAGCGAAAACAACAACAGAAGAACAAAAAATAGATTTTAGAATGAACTTCATGCTCAGGGATCATGTAGCACAATTAACCATGCTGCCTGGACTTGGGGGAATGAATTACTTTCAATAAAATTGAATTTTTATGTTGAAATTTGTTTCAGTTTGGGATCTCCCACAGTTCCATCACCTCATCACTTGTCATGGCTGTGTCTGCAAGAATTAAAACAGTTGTTTCCAGAGCCAGATTCTGACAAGGTACAAGGACTGTTGGTAGAACAGATAGATAGAGATCTGGAAAGTTAATAAGAGAGGTGGAACAATCACACTCAAGTTACTCACAATCTTAGTAGTGATGACAACAATCCTGAGATACATAGAGTTAGTCAAAGCCAGTCTCTTGATATTCTATTTGTGGATTACTGTATTCTGCTGCCGATTTTTTTTTTTTTCCAAAATTAGCCAGATCTAGAGCATTGTTTACTTTCACAGTGCTTTGAGTTTTGCTCATCATTGTTTACTTTTTGCAAATTCCTGTCAGTGACTACATTGTAATATGTTTTGTTTTGGTCTTTTGGTGTTGTCTGTTATTGTTGCTATTGCTCTTCTTTAGAACTGCAACTGAAGAGGAAATTTATCAATTTTAATTCCCTTTCATGATAATAACAGAAATTCATTTATCTAATTCACACTTTATAAAATTAGTCTCTGTGTGACTGACTAGTTTTGTTAATAGCAAGCATTCAAACAATACAGTCATCATTAAAATAATCAACCACAAGATAACAAAGCTAATCCTTCGTAGGCAGCAAAACACACAAGGATGTGAAAGAATTTAGATCTCTCTTTTTGTTATCTCTTCAAGGAGGAACAATGAGAATTTCAAATTAAACATATATGGGTCAATCAGTGTTAAAGGAAATCTGCCTTGTGGCTAATCAGAATGAGTCATAAGTCACTGGACATGAACAAAGAAACTGTGGGTTGAATGTGATGAAAGTGGTCTGATATCAGTATTATGGCGGAAATTTAAAAAAACATTCAGCTCTGTATAAGAAAATATTGAGGATTGTAAGTATATCAGGCTGATGGCAAAGATTTGTTTGGAAACTGTTCATTTGCAGATTTGTCCTCTGATTTTCGTTGGCACTGAGGGACCACCTCAGTCTCTTCAATTTGCAATATGTCTGGCTACAGTCAACTAATTCAGAACTTTTTTCACCACATCAGAGTATATGAGTCAAGGTTATATAAATTTTATAATATTAATAACGCAGTTTGATTGAAAATTGACATGATCATCTTGACTTGCTGCAAGACATACTTACCTCCAGGAAAATGTTTCTGTTTTAATCATTTTGTTTTTGTGTATGTGTCAATCAAAACAACAATATATAGGCAAAGAAACTGTAATGTTGTAGCAAAACTCATTCTTGCAAACAATCATAATCTATATCGTCCCTGTAAGTCTCTAAACACGTAAGTCCACAGAGGTGAATTTAGGAGAGATTAAAAAAAACTTAATAAATGGAAGTGAAATCATGAATTGCACGTTTAGTCCATGTAACAAAAAGTGTAACTCACGTTAGGTTCCATGGATTTGATTTTTATAGAGGAGGTAGGGGAAACCCATTCTAGTTTAGTAAAGACTTACACGTTTAGAGACTGACAGGAATGATATGTATTCAAGAAGTCTAGATTCCAGAGCCCAATTCCAATAAGCAAATGAAATCTTATTCCGTCACAAGTTTACTTCTAGTATATATTTTAATATATTTGTCTTGCGACCAGGACAAATGAGTCGGAAGTTGCACCAGGCGATAAAGATCTACGGTCTTTTTTGGTCGTTTTTAACTACTTTCCAACTAAGTTACTAAAAATTTTTTTGTTCTCACAAAATGGCAATTTAACCTTTTTTAAGCTGAAAAAAGAAAAATTTTGGTATCATAGTCGGAAAATAGTAAAAAAAAACATCAGTAACTCCAAATCACCGGGCGCGACTTCTGACTCATGTGCCCTGGGTGCAAGACATTTATAAGGATTGAAGGTCACATATAAATTCTCCAATGGCCACATTAAGTAAAATTTGATACTTGGGAAACATAAATTTTTCATAAGCAATATTGAAAACATAATGATAACTGTGACTCAAGGTTAGGGCTGCCTACTGTCTTTCATAGGATCGTGTACTTTAATGTTGATCTGAGACACCATTGTTTACCAAACTCTTTTGATGCTAAAAATAATTGTTCAGTGTTATGCTGTCTTACAGGCATATACGTGCAGAGCTCTCATTGAGACACGAGTCATGTGTTATCTTGCCTGTGTAATCCTGTCATTGATGCAGATGTCGAGGTCGGATGTTATCAGATAAATGAGTGATAGTGTGAAGTGTGCAACAAATGGAATGTTGATTCACTCTCATCTGTCATGTGCTGTCAGGGTCTCTGTGTCTTCTCTCCAACTCTTTCATGCATATTTTGTGTGTGTTTATAGGTCTGTCACAGTTGTTCATTCATTCTTTCAGTCAGCCAGTTCTTCTTTAGTATTGTCAGCCACTATCTCAACATAGCAAGATAAAAAAATATTGAATCATCATTGGAATGTATTCAACATCTCATGCTAATTTTTTCACATGCATTTTACAAATATTATGTTGCTAAATGACATATGTGATATTTCTAGATCTGTCATGTTCTGTCCATTGCTTACATTATCTTTTTTGGTCACATTTGAAGACCACAGGGGAAAAATGACAGTAGTCACAAAATATGGTTTTCGTGGTTATCTGCCCTACCAGTAGCCCTCGTACTGAACTTTCGTGCCTTCTGTCTGCTTCTATTGAAAGACGACTGTAATACTAAAAATAAAAAATACAAGCATATTATTATATTTCATAAACAAGAATCATACACTTTCAAATCTTAAAATTCATTTTATATAAAACTAGTATTTTGTGACCGCTGTCATTTTCCCCCTGTGGTCTTCATTTGAAGAGACCCACAGCCTTCTTGGGAGATAATTTCAATATAGGACAAAACGATACTGCCGTGCAACTTAAAGTGTTTGGCAAGCTTGCGCATCTCAGCGTTGGTGTTTTGGATGATCACACTGAATGTTGCTCAAAGAAAATGTGTTTGTGTTTTAAACACGTCATTCCGTCAAACGTACACTTCGGGTCAAACACTCCCACGTTTTTACTATTCAAATATTGTTGCCTTTTTAGAATAACATCAAACATAGTACGCATTTTTCGGCTTTATAAGTGTAAGAAGAAAGAAACACAGATCTTTATGCAGAAATGTTGTGTGCCACATTCCATATGGATACATTCAGCAGTCTTCAAATTCATAGGTCTTTTATGGGTTTTGGTTCAATTTATAGTATAGATTTTAAAATTAGTGACATATTATGTTCTCTTTCCTCCCCCTCCCCCCTCCCACACACACACACACACATTTGGCCATGTATGGGCAAGTGCAGAAAGTAAAGACGATAACATGTCTGACTATCCAGTAACTTTATTATTTATATATGTGAAGACATTACAGTCATGAACCATCACAATGGCTGGCACTGTTAACGGGAGATTATTGTGACCAGCCCTATTGTTCCCTTTGCCAGACGCAAGAGGTGTTCAACAAGAAAAAATCAAATTATTACACATCCTTCGAAAGACTGATCACCCCAAAAAAAATTTGGGCAAGATTATAGTAATGAAAAGAAAAGATTTTCTTTACATCATAATCTTGTTTTGGAAGTTTTCATGACGCGTGTTTCAAGCAGAGGACGCAGAAGTGATTTTTTTCCTCCTTACTATGCTTAACATTCTTTGTGTCTGGCAAAGGGAAGAAATAGGGCTGGTTGCAGTGACTTCCCATTGTGAATTAAACTTGAGATATCAGTGTCACATGTGCCACATGGCCCATTAAATGTGTAGATCAAACTTTGATGTAGTTTTCACGATGTGAATGTTTGGTAAAGTTTTTATAATAATGGTCAAATTCATGTTACCTTGTAATTCATGCTTACTAATTTTATACTTTTGTCATCATCATGAAACAAAAGATTGGCTAACACGGTGTTCAGTGGAGATAAATACTTTTATACTAAATTTAAAGGCATCGATGTCTCATAGATTCTGATAATATTTCACCACTGGTAATCTAGGATTCAATGTATATCAAAGCAGTTATATGTCTGTCTTTGTTTCAGCACCTGCTAATTTTTTTTTTCTTTCTAAATATTTCTTTGATTACAAAATTTGTACTTAGCACCTCCTGTTGAATGTTGTTTTTTAAATTGTTGTTATGCTTTCTTTTTTTTTTTTTTCTCTAGAGAAAGCTGATTGATAAATTGACCAAAGATGTTGATTTCCGCCTCACCTTATTCCAGCTGAAGGATGCAGAGGATGTTGTTGTTAAGGTAAGAATATTTGAAAAAGTTCTGTTAGACTCATCTTTCCTAACAATCTAAGATAAGACAACTTTTCTGTTGCATTATGTTGTTTCATTTCTTCAGCAATTTGCTTACATCTTAGAGGTTTATGAGAAGCAACATGATTAAATCAGGCTCTCGTCAAATTATGAGTATATGGAGCTATTGGTATCACTGTGAAGATTATTCACTTCCCTTTTTGTGTGTGAAAAAAAATTGTTATACCTTAAGTAGAAGTCGATATATTGGCAAACAAAAACGATGGAGGTGACCGGTTGCTGCAGCTGAATTTAGTGAGAAAATGGCCAATCACTTTCTTTAGTCCTTAATTCGTATTAGGCCATGCCTCTAAATTACAATGTTTTGGCTTTTACTCAATCTATTTCAGCAAACTGAACCCTGAAATGCATTCTTAGATTGATATAGAAGGGTTCTGTGAAGAAAAAAAATTGTGTTAAAAATGTATTCACCTGAAAAATACGTGATTTCTCCAGTCGGCTCAGTTTGATGAGCGCCTGATTTCATCATATCGCGTCTCATATTTGGAATGATTTTAGATTCAGACACATAGTATTGTGGATTGCAAATACATCATGTTATTAAATAAATTGACAGTTAACCAACAGATTGGTCATGGATATAAAATAACACTGTGGTGTTAAAACTTCACAATAGTTTTACGTTACACTTTTCATATGGACTTTACTTATGTATTCACATTGGCGGAGGAAATGACCACTTTAATTTCATAAGTGTTCATTCTTCATGGCCTCATCAGTATAATTTATCACGATTCTTATCATGTGCCAATGTCTACTTCTGACAAGCATTAGTAAACCTTTAGTGAAATAAAGGCTACTGAAACTGTAGAATTAATGAAAGAGCAGTTAAAATAGTAGATATCTGTCCAATATATCCCAGTGCACAGTGAGAAGTCTTCTTAAGGGGGCTCGCGGGTAGAAAATCATCAATTTGGGTCAAAAATGACATGTTTTCATTTATTCTTAAAAGATGCT
>JBCEWB010068810.1:0-13338 GCA_039654565.1 Peronia peronii | reverse complement strand
ATCTATCTATCTATCTATCTATCTATCTATCTATCTATCTATCTATCTATCTATCTATCTATCTATCTATCTAGTTAGCTATTTGTCTCTTTCTCTCTATCTATGTATCTGTCTATCCACCTATCATATCATTTTCCCTCTTTTGCTTCACATTTTCTAAGTTACTAGTAATACCGGCCCCATGTTTCATCATTTCTTCCATATTTTGTCTTGTGGTCACTGTTTCTGTTATCGTATTTATCATGCTGTTCAAGCTGGTAATCTGTCATCCTTGACATCATTTCGAAAATCTTACACACAGCTGATATTGTTACTTAGCCTAACCAGAGTGGTCTAATTAAAGACTGATGCCTGTAAATAAACTCTGGCAAGATTGTTAAGATTTTATGCTAAGTTCTGATTGCCTTGCTTTCTTGTATCACAAACAGATTTTACAAGATGTCTATACAGACTGAGACCAAATAGTGCGCCTCGTGCTAAAGAAAATAAACTAGATTTTATTTTGTCGAACTTTTGTGTCAAAATTAGTCAGCAGTGATGGGTTCTACATGTTGCACAAAGGATAATTCTTAATGAGCTTGATAAGGCACCGCTATCAATCAACATTGCAATTAAAAAGCATGAGCGATTATACATGTGTTATTAGAGTAGACCTGTCAGCCCAGTTGCGAGGGAGAAATCTTCTGTTCTAATATATTATCATTAACACACCGTGATCATGCATTCTGATAAGGAATCAATACAGGCACACTGATATAGAAGGGGAAAAATGGTTATGGTTTCCTTCTGCATCAGCCAGCAGCAATTTTTCCAGTCAACGGAATTACATTCCCTTGCTAAGCATATGCATCTTTTAAACAAATATTGCAAAGAGGGAAGATCATTTTGAAACGCATAAAACACAGCAAAAGGAAACAAAATGTTTAATATATTATTATTATTAATAAACTATGTCTAATTTTTACATACATGTATATTCACATATCACAAAGGACAGTTTATAAGTTTTCGTCACTTAATGAATTTGTTTTCAGAATTTTCCAGAGTAAATGTAAAAAGAGTTAAAGTGGTCTATTTTTTCGCATTGGTTTTTTATACTTCCTCTACCCCACAAAGGGAAGAGAAAGAGTCTGATTAACTGAAAAAAAAGGGCTCATTTCAAGATTGACATACATGTACTTAAAACTTCAGAACAAAAGCTGACACCCACTGCTAATAAAATATTTGATCAAGGAGATGAATGAACCTTTCTAGAATTAAGGAATTTGAACGGATGTAAGGAATGTAAAATAGGAAAATAAGACAAAGATCTAAAATTTACCCAGACAGCCCTAAATAGACCTTCACACAATTACCAGTATTTGGCATCTCGGAGAGGATGGAAGGAAGAAAAAGAGGCGACGATCATAATAACATTATTTCATTGATTTGAGTACAGAGACAGCACTGTGCCATTACTGTTCCTGTCCTTTTCTCCTGATCCGCTGTCTTCTTCTCTTTCTCTGCCTTTCTCTCCTTTCCTTTTTGGAAGTTCTTCGACCGCATTCTCTTTACAATAACTCAAGGAATATTAACCAGATATGATGGAGAAAAAATTCATCAATTTCAAAGTTTAATTTTTTAGTCATGGTTACGTTTCAAACGCAAGCTCATAGAGAAATAAAGAGAATTCTTCTCCAAAATCTGTTAAAAGAACCACTTGTTACTATTTTATTACAGATAGGCAGAGTTTACAAAATATAGACAATTACCGAGAACTGTTTCCGGAGCGGAGCTGTGATGGCCTGATGTCTGTCCACAGCGATAACCACAAGCATGTTGGTGCTGGCGCAGATGGCGAAGATCTGGAGCATCTTGATGAAGCGGCACATGACGTCACCGGCCAGCCAGTGGCGGTCCAGGTATTCCCACACCAGCTGGGTGACGCAGGAGAAACAGATCACCATGAGGTCGGCCACACACAGGTTGAGTATTAGCGCGTTGACTCGAGTAAGTCTGCTGACAGAGAGGTAAAATTTGTTTGAGAATAAGGCCAGTTTCGTTATTGAGAAGTTAATGCTAAAGCATAATTTCGGCTTACCCGACAGTAATATGATGGGGAGCTTCCGGAATATATGGTACAGGGTATTTAAAGTACAGGATTTCTGAAGACAGGAATGAAAGCCAGTATTAAAATTGTCCCACTTCAATAGTAAAGTATTTACCCAATAACATAGATCGGTATATCGGAATATAGGACGATAATTTCGGGTAGGGAAATATAATTATGGCTTAGGCATAATGTACGACGTGCCTGGAAATAAGAATACCTATTTGAGAATAGATCCAGCTTAGCTATCGAAGAAGATGACTGTAATATAGTTCAACTTATACCAACCTAAGACGATAAGTTCGTCCAGAGAGATATAATTATGGTACAGGATAGTTAAATAGAATGACTAGAGATGGGTATAGCTGTTTGAGAATAGAGTCAGTATGGCTAACGAAGAATATCTGTTATAGAACAATTCCACTTATCTGAATGCATGGCCACAGGTTCGCGGGATGGGTGAGTAACAAAATATAAGGCTATGGGAACATTTTGTATGAGAATAGAGCTAGTTTGGTCCTTGGAAAACCTGTATGTAAAAGATGTAAGAATGCTTGTCTGAGAATACGATTTTCTTGAGCAATGGACAATCTCAAAATAAATTCTTTGAGATATCTCCTAATAAATAAAGACCAAAAAAAAAAAATTCCGGAAAGTTTTTGCAATCCACAGACCAAATTTAGAGAAATGTGTATTTACATAGCACGGGCACTAAAAGTAAACACATCTAAGAAACAGATGGACACACAGTGACGCAAACTGACGGGCAGATAGACAGGGAAAGAGATAGATAGACAAAGAGATCTGCAGAAGACGTACAGATATTTGTTTGAGTTTTGTTGAGTCAGGCAGAATGTAGTGCTTGCCAGGGAACTGTGCAAATAAGATCCATTTGTTTAAGTTTGAGAATCTGCCTGTCAATTCTAGAACAGGTGTATGCGGCTGAAGCGACATGGGATGGCTCGGCTTACTCAGAAATTGGAGTTTCTCAACTACAACAGAAAGCAGCTTAAATAATGGTGAGGATATAACATGTTATTGAATTGCTTGACTTTTTCAGAAAGGAAGACTATTTGAATGACAATTGCAAAAATAAACATCAGCACACCTTTAAACAAAAACAAGCTTGGGTTACCCAGAGGACAACTGGAAAACCAACAGACCCAGTTTGAGCACTGGTAGGTATATAACGTGTTACAAGACAGCTGGACTTACTCAAAAACAAGATTATTTGAATGAATATATAGAGAAATGAGCATGAACATCATGCAAGATTGTTCAGCTTACACAGAAACAAGACCACGTGACTGATAGCAGGAACAGGTTGAACAATGGTTGGTATATATTACAAGCTTTGGGCCCTAGTTAGCACACAGAAATATTTACATGCAGTTGTTGCAGCAAAGTTCGGCCTATCCAGAAATTATATTAACAACTTTCATGAGAATAAGGAAAGCCAATGATAGGCGTAACACAAACAACCGAACGGACATCACGGTGCCATATTGCTTGTAAAGCAATCTGTCTTTATATTGCCCCATCCATTTCTTAAAGCAAGAGTAAATATGGTACAGAAATAAATAAATAATAATAATGATGATAATAATAATATGTTCCTACATGTGCGGCCCTTTTAATCACATTGACATATCTTTATGATCTGGTGAAGAGATGAAAACAAGACAACTACTAAAGACAATAAAGTTCTCAGCATCATCATGGGAATCATCTGTCATTCCTGTCATCCTCGTTTAATTACTCTTTCTTTTTTAGTGTGCCCGTTATGTTACATGAGCGACAGGTTTCAGAATTTCTGTGCTAAAATATCCCTATAACTGACGTTTCATCGATCAGGGCCATTATTTATTATGTTCATTAACAACAACAACAACATCGACAAAATCCTGTGTAATGTGTTATCTGCCCGATATTACATCACATTAAGATTTGATGACATCGAAGATAAGAACCGTATACAGTGATATAATGTGTGATAATTAAAGAGGAAGATTTGTTAACCCTTTCAGCTTAAGCTCAACTACTCTCGGATTTGAAGGCCAAATAATCCAAAATTGCCAACGGAATTTTAGGCTTTCGTTAAAAAAAGGAAGGGGGGGGGGGGTTACAATATAGCTGAATGTCAGAATCTGAACTAGGGAAGATCTTGTTGCCAGAATTCTGGAAATGCAGAGGGTTTACAGCATATTTCCAATAACAGTTTCATCCTTCCTTCCTGCTTACTGACCATGTGACCGTCGTGACAATCACCGCTGGAGTCCACAACTACGGTGAACAACATCATTCAGTTATAGATCTTAACATAAGAGAGGCAGTGTATCTAGATGGATCCAGATCTGATGCAAGCTCAAAATCAGAGTCGCGTATAAAAGGAGCAGGATGAAAATAGCATACGCGTCAGCAGAGATTCTCCGGGATATACATCGGGAAAAGGCTTGAGCAGTTGTTGTTGGGGTTTAACGACACATCAGCACGATCACGGCTATATTGTGCCAAACAGGGTAAGATGCCAAGAAGAAGAGAGGAAAGAAAGCTGGACAGAAGACAGGAGCAAGGAGAGAGAGAAGAGATGTCACCCCTGGAACGTCGAGGATGGCAATCCATGGGAGACATCCTACTGATGGCGGGCTTTCACCACCGGCAAGTGGGAGCAAAGAACCTAGTTATATACCCCGAGCCTCCGCGGGGGCAGGTGTGAGCAGAAAAAGCAGTTCGAAGATGTATAATGGGAGAGGGGAGACTGCAGGGGAAGAGGGAGGGGGAAGGAAGGAGCAGGACAAGAAAAAGATCACATGATATGAAAATCATACAGCAAAGCGATTCTGAATTGAGAGGAAACAAATGTGTTAACATGGGAGTATGGAAAGAGAGAGAAAGAGAGCGAGAGAAAGAAAAATGCCAGAGGTAGAGAGAGAGAGACAAAACGAAAGAGAGTAGGGAAACATAATGAAGAGAGAGGGAGGAAGAAAGAAAGGGAGAGAAAAGAGAGATAAGGAAGAAGAGCTATGGTAATTTCCATCTCAGTCTCCCACGGTTCTCAGAGTTGACTTTGGCAAAGTATGGTAACCCTGTGAAGTTTTGGCATATCTATCCTCTGCCTGCGTGAAAATATTTGTACGGTAGTGCAATCGTTTGATTATATTTTTCATCTCTCGCACTCTCTCTCTCTCATCCCTCAATCTCTCACATCTCCTCTTATTGCTACCTTTCTTCCAATCTTTTATAGAGCAAAGTAATACGCAAATTTTAATGCTTATATTGTTCCCCGTAACATATTGGTTGTAATTAGCCTTAAAGAACCCTTTTTTTTTTTTTTTTTTGACATAGCAGCGTAAGCAGTCGTGCAGACGAGCGGATACACAGCGGTGTGACCGGTCATGTAGACAAGCGGATACAGAGCGGTGCACATAAAAAAGCTCGTCTAGGTGAGCGGCAGGTGATGGATGATGGAGTCCATCACATCCATATCTTGACTCGTGCGGTTTATGTATTACTATTCGCATGTTTGTTATAACCTCTCTTAAATATCTATAAATCGATTTAAGCCTCGAGATCACACAAACTCTATGAATAAGAGCAACTTCGATCAAAGAATGGATTTAGATCTAGGCCTGCCAACTTCTTTGGCCTTTAATACTATGTCGGGAATTGACTTACATGTAAGCCTATAAATAAGGCTATCTTATCTGTTGTCTTTCTGTTTGCTTAAATTTAATCAGCTAGACTTTTAATTTCTTGACTGTTCTTAGCCAATATGTAAATGAATTAAGTCTAACGAAATCCTTCTAGTTTACTGCCGAAGTTGCACAAAGTCATCATCGTTATTGCTATTATTATTGAAATATCTAGAGCTCTTTGCTTACGTGTCAGGTTAACTAAGTCAAGGCACTTTAGATGATAGTAATGTACCATATATTATTCTAGCTCTAATAATAAAGTCATTTTTACTCATAAATAAATAATAAATAAATAAAAATTTTAAAAATAACCAGTCTGTTAACACCAGGGTCGTCAATTTGTCTTCATAAAAGGGTAGGAAAATGTATCAGGGTCTATGTTTTACAATGCATTTGGAACAGCTTGCAAAATTAAAGTTGTTGTTTTTTTCATCTCGATATTAAAAAAAAAAAGAAATTTAAAAAAAGAGATAAGAAAAATAAAGAATTTTTAACAGTCATAATGTCGTTGTCTTATTAATGTAGGAGATTTGACATCCCCGTAATATTAAATAACTTACCAAATCTCATGCCAGCAGTCACACAAAGTGCTTGCTCTTTCAAACCTGAACCGTACTCAAAATTCATCATTATAACCAAAAAAAAAAAAAAATGGTCGAGCAAATGCACTTATTTCATAGTGCATAAGCTTACTTTCAGTTCTGTTATCAATGTTTTATAAATCCACCATACAGATCTGGTGGTGGTTTGGGGGGGGGGGGGGGGATACACATGAGCAAGACAAAAATAGAGAAGAATTTTTTTATTTTTTTTAGTAGAAGTATATCGAGAAAGTGAATTAAATTATGAAAGGGAGAAGAAGAGAAACGAAACCGAAACTTACGCTTTACGTCATCATTTTATGTTGCACGATTGGTTACACCGCCGACTAAGCAGTCGTGTAGACGACTGGTTACACACCTTTTTTAGAACTGGAAAGGTATAACAGATCAATAGACTGGGAATGTGAATTCATGAAGGGTATAAATCAAAGGATCGTCTTCTGCGGCAGTCCTTCAAAGTCGATAGTAACCTGACCGTAAGGTCGTCACACTAATTTTGATATTCTGGAGACTTGTGGGCAGCGAGAAACAGTCTTTGGACGATGGTATCCTCTGCAACCACTGCAGCAAAACAGTGATTACCGTAGCCGGTTGTGTCTTTGTTCATGAAATTTGATATGATCTTTTTTGTCACACCTTAATGTCCAGACATATGGACATAACCTTGAGAGAATGTGTCTTCGTTGAACTGATACAAAGAAAGGATAACAGCTCTATTGCACCAGTTATGTTATCAAGGTGAAATTCAGAATATCATAAATGTGATTCGGTTGTTTTAAAATGAGGACTGAAGTATGGCGATTTAAGGTATATAAAAGTTTGGCGAGGAATATTTCGAAAATACTCATGCGTCCACAAGAGTGTTCAATTACACAGCTGAACTACAGGTGATATCAGAAAGAAATTTGTCTCTGCAAAGTCTTTGAGGTTGTGAGATCATGTTTGAGGAAGTCTGTGTTTATAGAATGAGGGTCATTAATATAAACATTTCTGAGAAACAGGTAGACAGACACAATAGACTGACAGATAGACAGAGGATGTCTACAGGAGATGTTCAGATTATTTATTTGAGAATTTGTGGAGTCAGACAGGAAGTGACTGAGTAGGACCAGTGCCAATAGATGGGCTCTTTGTTTACAGTTTGAGACTTTGCCTGTTAGTTCTAGAGCAGGTGTATGCAGCAGTGAGACATATGTTTCAGCGGCGAATCATGTTAGGGCTGGCTACGCTGAAAAGGACGATGGGGCACGAAATTAAGAGGGAGCTCCGCCGCCATTACACTCCTGCTAAGATTATAGAGTCAACTTCGTTTGGATGAATGGTGTTACAAAAAGTGGATTTCTGGTTTTTGTGAATAGATGTAGGGAGAATCATAACACAACTTTCAATCCTTACACCAGCAAATTATCTAGTTAAGGCTGGAAGAGGCACATTACTACATATTTAATCTTTTCATCCTCAACATGAGTCCTGCGACACGGCGCTTAAGTTTATGCATGTAGTCCTGAACAAACTATCTACTCCTTTAGTTGCATAATAAAGCCCCTTCATATTTATTTGTAAGCAGCGAGTCTCCTGTAACCTGATACTTATTGCAGATGATCATTCTCTTATCTTATTTTTCTGTTATATGGAGATGTTATACCCTCCTAACAATAGTGGCAAATTGACCCAATTTTTTGGGGGGGTCCAGAAAATGATCTGGAAAGACCACTGAAATCGCCATGGCGCATGCTCATAATTTCTTTTTCTAGAGTTTAGGACAAACTTGCTGAAATATTCATCACTCATGGGAGTTTGTTGGAATATCTTAGTCTATTGTGTATCCATTACATTTGTATTCTAGAATAGCCGTACGTTTTAATTTTGTACACATGGGAGAACTGAGATCATGAGCTAGGGATCATGTCAAACTTCTCTCTTTCTTTCTATTTCTTTCTTTCTTCCTTTCCTTCTTTCTTTTTCTTTCTTGTTTACTTTCTTTCTTTCTTTCATTCTTTCTTTCTTTTTTCTTTCTATCTTTTCTTTCTTTTCTTTTTTTCTATCTCTTCTGTCTTTCTTTCTTTCTTTTCATTCGTCCTGTTTTTCTTTTTTATATTCTTTCTTTCATTCTCTATTTCTTTCTTTCTTTCTTTCTTTTTTCCTTTTTTCTTTGTCTCTTTCTCTCTTACGTTCTCTTTTTCTCTCTTTATCTCTCTCTTTCTCATCTATCTCTTTTTTCTGTCTGACTTTTCTTTCTTTCTGTCATTATTCTTTCCTCTTTTTTTCTTCTTTTTATTATTTGTTTCTTTCTTTCATTCTTTTTTTTCTGTGAGTGTGCATGTGTGTCTCTCCCTGGGTCTTTTTTTATCTTTCTCCTTTCATTATTTCATTAAATCAGCAAATTCTAACAAAACGCTCACAGTATTGCGTTTTCCTGTCGTGTCCTCGTCTCATGTTGTAAACTCAGTTTTTATTTCAGCACCGTTCTGTCTTATGCATATATGAACGTTATAATCACAGATTTTGAATAAACAGAGAAAACTTTTGTCTATGGATTTTATGGATGGATCACTATTGACGCTGATAATGCATTAATCGAGCAACGGTGACACATCAAAATTGTTGTGGCGTTGCAACAATTTATTTCTGTATCTATGGCCAACATACACCACATTTCTCTTAATGAAGAGTTCAACTGATATTGGATCTTTTAACACTATTTCGTCATGAACCGTTGTTTTGATGTATACGATAAATAGATCTAACGGATCCATGGTAGAGAAAACAAAAGTTGACTAGATACAAACAACAGCGGTAATGATTAACTGGTATAGACAAAAAAGACCATTTTAACAGAGACGTTGTCGAGAAATGAGAAGAATGGTTTAAAATGACAGTGATCGTGAAAAATTAAGCTATATTTTCATTATTTCTAGGCAGGCTATTTAGGGTGTCGTCAAGGTTAACCACATCACTATTCAGTTCGTGACAAAAATTGCCTACAGAGGGCTACAAAATTCGTGGCATTTTTGTGAGGATCACATGGGAGCAGTTTTTTTTTTGGAGTTCAAACTCAATTTTATACAGATAGAATACTTTGTGATATCACAACATTAAATAATAACTGGGAATTATTTGCAGTGGAAGTTTATAGGCCTCTCTATTTACCAGAAAAGGGGAGGGGGGGGGGCACAAGTGATTTTTTAAATCAATTTTTAGCTTCAAAATATCAACATCGAGATGTGCTTTCATTAAGCTGAATTATTCCTAGGTGGATTCCGATATTCCAAGGAAATGGTCATTCCAGAGAAACGTGTTTGCTTTAATTGTTCTGTCTCTCCTTTTTCTGTACATTTTGATTTCATTTGATTTAGGGATCCTCTCCCATCTTTTTTTTAAAATAAACAACCCAGCATATTCCGACTCTTCTTTTGCAATATGAAGTTAGAAGATCAGGAGTCCATAACTATCTACATGTTCATTTATTTCTGTGCTCGCACTTTTACACAAATTCCCCTGACGGACTTCATTATTATACAGGACGGAGACCATCATTATTCAGGATCAGTCATTAATCAGTATTCTTTTCGGCCTATTTTCACTCATGACAAAGTTACGATACTTTACTTTCATCTCAAATCAATAAATAAGAGTTCCCAAAAGTAATATCTTTCACGTGCATTTTTTTTTTTTAGGTCAATGCATTTTTTTTCTGAAATGGCTCTGAATTTGTTTTTGTTACTTTTTTCCCCTAATGTGGGCACAGGGGAAGGAAGTCAGAGACGCCAGAACATAATCATGTACTTCTCAGATTATTACTTTTACAGGGGAAACTAAGATTTTGAAGGAAAAAGGTCATAATCATTTCAAGGGCAAATATTAGAAAAGTTAGTTTTAGAACGGTATTTTGTAAATAACTCTTGAATTATTTCAACTGCTTTCCTGAGATTTGGCCACTCTTTCTTGTGTGTTAGGAAACAAAAGTATGCATACATATTGTTTCATGTCCTACAGTTTTGTTTTGTTTAATTTTATTTTTAGAGCACGAAGTCTCTTTTGTGAATAAATGAGAGAAAATTTATCTTCACCCTGAGAAACAAAACACTTCATGCTTTTGTTGAGTTTGACGTATAGATAAATTAAAAAAAGAGTCTTTTTTAAAACAAATTAGTTTCTTGTTTTCGGGATTCAAAATTAATTTTGGTGCTGCTCTCAAGGCAACAATTCTTAAAAATTTAGTGCTTTTCTGTAAAATTGACACACCAGATACAAATTAGCTGACAAAAATGTGTAGCTGTATTACTTTTGCAAAATTTTCCCCTCCCCTTAATCACACTTCCCCCTCAAACCCTCCTCCCCCCCCCCCCCACAGCCCACCCCACCCCCCCCCCACCTTCCATCCCCAAAAGTAACCTCCTTCCATTAAAATAAAAAGGTGGAAAAGCCCCTGGGGACAACTTGCCCGTTTTTAATTTGTTAGTATCCACTTCACGGAGGGAAGAAAGAAAGAAGCGTCAGACAATCGGTTCAGACAGGAAACAAACAACGACTGTAACCGGGCACAGTCCGCCCTCCTACAGAGGCTACCCTGGGTAAGCATTGATTTCTCAAATTCCCAGTCTATGAAATAGAGGTCAAAGAAACAGAGATACTTAAGACAGAAAAGGGAGGAAGGGAGAGGGGGGAGGGGGAAGAGGAGGAAAGGATCACGATGAAATAATTCTCAATGGGATCAGTCCCTTATAGACAAGATAAACACCACTGGCAACTCTGGGTAGGAAAGCGTAGAGGTATGATGGATTAGCGCACTCGTGGTCAAAAAAAAAAAAAAAAAGTTAAAGCGAAACATAATAGCTATAATGGAAGGTTGCAATAAAAAGAGAAACGGACTTGAAGGCACTATCTGAACTGGTCGAAATGTAAAAGGCAAAACAAAACCAAAGAAACATAAAAAACTGAAAGGGAAAGATCACGTGCAATAAAATGGACGACAAACCCTGAGCACTGACAAGAGTTACTGCTCATTATAGGATTTTTGCCATGTGTAAATACTAAATGATGCCACAGTCAAAACTATATTCATTTTCTTTTCTAAAAAGAATGAATGATACGGGGAGTTGACAAGTAACCGGTTTTGAAAGACAAAAAGTACGAGAGAGAGCAGATGAAAACAAAAATAAGATAGAAAGAAAAAAGCAAGAAAGAAAGGGAGGAAGGGAGAAAGAAAGAAGGAAGAACGAACAACAAAAAGCAAGAGTTGAAGAAGGAAATAACAAGAAGGAGCGGAATGGAGAAAGTAATGAAGAAACAAAGAAAGAAAAGACGGACGAAAGAACTAAAGATGGAAAATAGGAAGGAAAGAAAGAATTAAGAGAAGAAGAGGAGTTAATTGTATGGTTGAATCGACTAATCTTGTCACCCTCATACATTCACTTCCATCCCTCTCTGTTCAACAAGCAGAAGCGAAAACGATATTATTTTTTCACACACACAAAAAAACAACAGCAAAATAATAACAAAAATATTGTCTCAACAGAAAAATTCTTACTCTTCTTCTTCTTCTTTTCCTTTCTTTTGGCTGTTACCGACACCTTCTTTGTGATTTAGTTAGCTCGGTATAGAAAAAAATCCTTGTCTCTGTCCTGTCTTATCTTCCTTACTATAGTTATTTCATAGAGATATCTTAAAATTTAAAACACGGACTGCCAACCGGTAACTAAGTAAATATATCAAAAGCAATATTTTTTAGAGAACAATCTGGCGAATCAATAAGCTAAAAATTCAATGAAACGATAGCCCGGCTAAATTTTAGCCTTGTTGGTTCTTCTTCAGGGCAAGAAATACAAAAAGATCCTTGCTTTTGTTACATTCTAGATCTACAGGGCGCGTCATAAGTGGCTAACAGTAGTAGTTAACCATTTATGTCGTGCTTTAGTAGCCAAACCATTTTTCATAACTAATTCAGAACTATTTTGAACATTTACAAGATTAAACTTTATTAAAGATAAATAAATTGTTAAACTAATTTGATCGTAACCAAGAAATTTAATTGTAATAACATGTTTGAAAACACGTACCTACTTACAAAATATTAGACTACTTTTGGCCCATCCTGTATAGACATTTGCGGAGATTCAGGTCCTGCTCTATAACTGCGATGGATGGAGAAAATTAGTGTACAACTTCTCAAGAGGCGTCTGATGACTCCAGACGGAGTTGAGGGATAAGAAGAAAAAGATGTCTATGAGATCCAGGAGCAATCACTTTCTTGATGGTGGGGGAGGGAGGGGGATGGGAGGGAGTGCGGGTCCTGAGAATGATTTTTTTAATGCTTGAATTAAGGACTTTTTAAGGTTCAAATTCGGATTAAGCATGCCCAGATTAGAGGAAAACCATGGAAAAAATTTGTTTCGTACCTGCTTGTCCTGACAATGCCGCCATCTTGGATTTTGTGTCTCGAAAACTAGCTATTTTCAAAAGTCTAGGGTAGAGTATTGAATAATCGTTTGAAAGTTGGCACAGTACTAAAATAATTCTATGTAAAAAATAATATGCATTTATGTTTTGATTGAATGTAATACCATGTTTGTCATAAATTTTGAAAAATGTGTTTTCACAGATCTGTGTGTTTCTCAATTTTCCACCAAATATCCAATTTTCCTTCGAAAACATGACTAAAATTGAGAAAAACGGATGCGTATTATTGAAAAACATGATGTGAAGGTTATATACTCAAAATTTGAAGTAAATTGGTTCGAAGTAATAAAAAAAAGTCTTATAAGAAAAAATGAAAAAAAAGTATATTTTGAGAAAATCGCAACTGAGTTTTCATAATCTTTCATACTCTAACGGTGCCATTTTGGGGCACAACGCAGATGTTAATACCAACCGGTATTAACTCATATCAGAAGAGGTCAGAGTGTCTGAAAATAGCAAACACTCGATTTTGATATTTTGATCCCAGAACTCG
>JBCEWB010068799.1:0-13338 GCA_039654565.1 Peronia peronii | reverse complement strand
ATCTGTCAATCTACTGTCTATCTAGCTGTCTGTCCATCTATCTATCTGTCTGTCTCTCTGTCCATCCATCCATCTATCCATCTATTTAATCTGATTGTTTGATAGCCCTGTCTGTCGATTTATTAATTGTATTAATTTTGTCTCCTAGTCTGTCTCTTTCTATATGTCTTTGTATTTCTCAGCCTGCCTGTTTCTGTATGTGTTGATCTGACTAATATACATCTGTCTGTCTGTCTGCCTGCTTCATGAAGTCATCTAGTCTGTCTGTCTGTCTGTCTGTCTGCAGGTATACCAGAGATTACATAGTGACAGGCACTCCCTATGCTGGCAGAGACAGACATAATGCAGAAATAGCAGCTTTTCACCTGGGCAGGTAACCAGCCTGTCTGCCTGTGTGTTTGTGGATTTGTTTGTATGTCTGTCTTATTCAGTCTGTCTATCTGTTGTTTGTCTGCCTGTCTGGAGGTATGTCTGTATTGCTTTGTTTATATGTCTGTACAACTGTTTGTCTGTTTGTTTTGTTGTTGTTTTTGTTTGTCTGTCTATGTGTGCACCTGTGTGATTCAGTAGCCTAAGATGAACAGGCATTGGACAGAAGTTAAGCTGTTACTTTGCATCCTTAAGCACAGTAGCCTGTGAGATCCACCTCTCTCCCTCCAAGAGTGGTTTCACATGCTGGCCTTCAGCATTTGGTAAAGTGATTTTCAGATCTTTGAGTAGCAAACTCTGTTCAGCCCATTGTGAAGTCACGACATTATGTGTTTCTTTTTCTGTATGTCACTCTGTATGAGATGTGCATGTGTGTATGTGTGTGTGTGTCTATCAATTGTCCAGTTGTATACACAATCAATTCATCTGTTCATCTGTCTATCCAAATGTATCTGTCTTTGTCTGTTTATCTGTGTATATGTTTATGTCTTCAATCTTTCTGTCTAATCCACCATCCACTCATCCATTAATTTATCCATTTATTTTTGTTAAACCCAAACCCAGATTCCAAATCTGTCTGTCTAATCTTCTATGTAGGATATGTGTCTCTTTCAGTCACTCCAACTATTCAATCTGCCATTTGTCTATTCATCTGTTTATCTGCCTCTGTTTTGCAGGATCCTGGAGTTGCGCCGCACACCGCTAGCTATCGGTCGGCGAGTCGATTTGATGAAGGAAGTTGCTCCTGTAGCATCCGAGCGATTGCTGAACACATTCTTTGACAGAGGTTTGTCTTCCTCCGTGAAATGACATCAATTGTGCCATTTTCTTTTTGTTATTTTTTAAAAAAATTCTTTCAGAGTGTGAATTCTGGTCATGTGATCAGACTACTCCAAAAATAAGGTTGTGTTTTGCTTGAGTAGTCCAAACTGGTCACATGACTAAGTTCATCAGGTAATCTCTGTAATAGAACTGACATCCCCCTATGGACACGATGTCTTTTTTTGACAGTCTCTCTTCTAGGGTTACAATGGGCTCTAAATGACCTGCAAAATTGGGATTTCATACAGAGTTTAGATCATCTGTTCTACATGTTAAATGTATAACCTCAGCAGTACTAGATATAGGAGATCAAAAATATAAATCTAGAGTAGATCTACGGCCAGGGCAGAATTCCGCACTTTCACATGTAGAACTGTGTACCAGGATGAAGGGGTCATGTCCCAGTCTGGCCATTTGATCAGTCCATGCCCCCCACCCCCTCACCGCTTTTTTTTGTTATAATTATTTTTCTCATTGGATTATCTTCTACTTTCCTCATAACCACATCACAAAAGTCATAACCGATGTCATTTTCTTGACTGTTTAATCTTAAAGTCCCAGAGTGTGTCATCTTCCAGATATGTAGTTCAATTTAAAACCTACAATGTCCATCTTTTTGTGAGCTGCTTTGTTGAAAGTCTTGTTTCACTGACAGTCTTTTTGCTGATCAGAATTTGTCAAAAGAGTCCAATCTGTATCAGTTTTATGATAATTTTTCGAAAAGAAAAACAAAACATTCTGCACCAGCACAGTTAACCGTAAGTTTGTTCTTTGTCACCAGAAAATGAGCTGATCTTTCATTATTCAGGTTATGCAAGATGAGAAAGAGATCGATCTGCTTGATGATGAATCTTTCAGATGACACTTCTCTTTCAAATTCTACTTTTCATCATCTTTAGGGAAACATTTATTGTGGATTTTAGGATTGCATAAGACATTTATCATATTTAATGTCACATGTTGTGGGGAAATTTCTCTGATATCAAGTGTTTCCCTTTTCGAGTTATTGATGGTCAGTAGACTGGGAAATGGGTGTCCATTGCTGGACTGAACAAATGTCTTTGTCTTGTCCAAAGTTAACTCCGGTGATCCTCATGTCACTTCGTCAACTCCAATTTTCAAGATGAAATCTCTTTTGATGTCAGTCTGACTCAGTTCCCATGGTCTCATAACATTTGAAAAATACTGGTTTGTTTTCTCTGCAGATGGGGAGACGTGTTTTTACGGCAAGTGCCTGTACTGTAAAGGCCCAAACGATGGCGTGTGTGCCCAAGGGGGGATAATGGAGGGAACTCTAGTCCTGTGGATGCCCTCGACATTCAAACTTCAGCTGCACAAGCATCCATGGTCACGGACGTATCGCAATGTGGAAGCTCCGTAAGGATATTGTTGGGTTTTTCACTGTTTCTTTGCTGCTTGATAAGGCAGATGGCAAAATGTGTGAAATTTAACCTATACATGGAATGTAAACTGATGAAATATGATCTGATTAGCTTTTACCAGTATTGCCTGGAGACATATTATCGGTCTTCTTTCCTGGAGAGATTTTGCCTGTCTTATATTTTGTCTTCATTAGCTTTGCCAGTAAAGCAAAGTGTTTTATTTGTGAATTTTTCAGAAAGGACACTAAACGGGGAAACTATTTCAGTCTGTTTGTATTCCTGGCATATCATTTGATGTTTTGGCCTGTCCTGATTATTGCTCTTTCTGTGTCTTAGAACTATTTAACGATATCCAAATATTATGGGGATCATAGAGTAAAAACAGAGGAAATGATGTTGGTGGCCAAGCATTTGGGCTGTTGGACTGGGGATCTAAAGTTCCAGGTTTGAATCCTGACGTGTCCCAACATTTAGTCCTGGGAAAAGACAATTTACATACATTTCCTGACTCGATCCAGGTTTAAATGGGTACCCGACTACAGACAGTGAACGATATTGTTAGATTGATAAGGATGTGAGCGCCTAACAGGCAGCCGCCTTGTATGCTTCCCAGGAAGCTGAGAACGTTTATGAGTGTCTTCTTTAGGTCTGTCAGGGTAATAATAGATTGTAATGGGCTTAGAGCTTGTACTGGACGGGGATAAGGGCTATAAAATTCTCACTATCATTATAATTGTTAAGTCACAGATCAAATCCAGATGGTTATAACTTTGAAGGACATTTGCAGCATTGCATTCCAGCTGGCAAAATGGAATTGATTCATTCTGATTTCTTTTCTTGGACAGCTGACAGCAAAACTGCACTGCTGCTGAGAAACTGAAGTCTGTATTGTGAAAAATGTTGTTATTAAGCAGGTGTTTATGAGATGCAGTAACCCTTGTCCTTACTCAGAATATAGGCGACTTTTGTGGGAGATACTTTTAATCATAAATCAAGCCGATAATGCCCTGTAGTGTATGGCAAGGGTAAGCAACTCAATGTTGATATTTTGGATGATTAAACTGAACGTTACTCAGGGAAAACATGTTTGGTGTGTGAACACGTCCTTCTGTCGAATGTACAATTCAGATCAAACACTCTCGCGAGTTTACTATTCAATTATTATCACCTTTTTAGAATTACGTCAAATATCTTATGCTTTGTTTGGCTTTATGTAAGTAGAAACCCAGACCTTTATGTAACAATGTTATGTGCCAAATTTCTGATGAATACAGTGAGTAGTTTTCGAGTCCATCAACTTTTATGGGTTTTGTTTGCAGATTTTATAGCGTAGAACTGTCACCCATTCTGTGTACGCGGATATGTCTTTCTTTTTTTTGGCCAATTACTGTTTTGCTTGTCATCCAGTGTTATCCATATATGGATTTAAACTTTCAATTTTCAGACTTGGAGAAATTCATGTTTTCTGAAGGTTGTATGAGTTTATATTTTGTTATTTGAAATAACGTACACCCTCAAAAGAAGCTCAGTCTCCCACAGTTGATGTTTTGCGATGTATGTTTTCAATACGGCAGGTGGGAGAAGAACAACGACTACTGCGAACTAGTCAAACAAAAAGGTTTGTTCTACTCCGGCCCTCTGCTGCTGGACATCGTGGATACTTGTGTGTTTGACTATCTGATCGGCAATGCTGACCGTCACCACTACGAGAGGTTCAAAGGTCACAACGACAGCATGTTGATTATTCTGGATAATGGCAAGAGGTAATGGATACTGGGAGAACTAATGTACAAAACTAGATGGTCTTGAGTAAATGCTATAAGAAAGGAGATTCTGAGAGGAAAAAAGGAAAGACAGAAAAAGCCAATGCTCACATAATTTGACAAAACACCTGTTGCTTCAGTTCAATGATTTGCTATGTATTGGCATGGAACTTCCTACATCTGTAAAAGGAGCATTGCCCACATTTCTTCATCTTTCAAACTGCAATCTTTTCCGTAGTTGTTAAGAAAAACGTCATAAAACTTCTTCTTGACAGCTTGTGACAGTCAACTCTAACAGTGAGACATTTTCAAGAAAAAGATGTGGTCAAAGTATATTAATCTTGTACAGCTCAGCTTGTTTCCCCTGGGGGGGGGAACAGATAAAGATTTCAATGTATGTAATTTGTTGTGACCCCTTCCTTGCTAATATCCTACAGTTTATTTTGTTCTCTGTTGTATGTTCAGATTTTTACAGCTGCTTAATCCTTTCACTATAGGCATATTTTGTCCCCCAGTGCCAGGAAAATTTCACAAACTGAGCAGAATTATAACGCAGTTTCATTTTTGTCAAAATTAGAGCCCCTTCACTGCTTTCTTGGTGTACAACATACATAAGAATATGACTGAGGTCAGGTGTGCTATAGACATATTGCATATGTCATCGTAAAACTGTTTTACAATGATACACACTACACGTCAAAGACGCACCTGACCTCAGTCATATTCTGATGTACGTTGTAAGTCAAGAGAGCGGTGAAGGGGTTAATGCCAAATACTGAAACTGTTCCTGACATTTTGATTTGTTGCTGAGTAAAGGTTGTGTTAGTCTGATGGAAGGATGTGAAATGAGAGTTAAATTAAAACTTGTGATAGTCACAAAGAAGGATGTGAAATGAGAGTTAAATTTTTACTGATAGAGGATCTGGCAGTGAAAGAGTTAAGAAAAACAGATAATCCTCACAGTTCTGACTCTACTGCTCCTTAATTGCAGAGAGAAAAAGAAGGCTTAGGTAGGCAGTATTGCTCTCCAGGAATGTCTCTGATCTGTCCAGCACAGATTTTACATGCCAAACTTTCAAGCGTTTTCCTTGTCGGATAGTTGTGGTTTTAGATAACAGCCTAGAAAGAGAGCTTGTGTCAAGTGAGACATCCTATTTGTGATAATCCCAATATTTAATCACCTGTAGCAGAACAAAGCACAAACAGATAAATTGATGGTGTGTTTTCAAGTCCATTACAAACTCGCTTTTGGTCACTTGTCAGAAAATGTAAAACCAGCCAGTGTCATGGCTATACGATGCTAGTTTTTGCACTGAGCAGCCACTAAAATGCTGGGTAATTAATGACATGACAGCAATCATGAAAATAATCACAGATTTTATGCCAAATGCCACAGTCGTTCACAAATGCTTGTAACACCCCAGTCTGGGTGCTGAAAGATAATTAAACAGCCAAAAGTCAAGCCAACGAATGGTATCATATATATTCAGTATATTTATCTGAAACAAAATAAGTTTGACCAGAAGATTCTCGTAAATCCTCTCAGTTTTCAGTCTGTTATTAATCTGTGAAATATTTCCATACTCCCTGATGTCATTTGCTCAGATGATTCCACCATTTGTACGCACAGACTGAAAAATTTCTCCCCGCAGTGGACATGTTTGGAATCTCCGTGTGGTTAGAGATTTGACTATGTGGTAGCTGAAATCGTCTCTCGGAACAAATACACCAAACGACCTGTCTTTGCAATAGATTTGTTCTTGACTAAGCGAAAGGCTGGAAACCCCAGTATCTATTTTTAGCCGGGGGTACAAACATTCCAAATTGTTCACAAGTTTGCCTCACGTTTTGGTTTGACCCTGTTATGGTGGGAAGGAAATGTATGAGTAGAACTCTTCACTGTGAACCTGTTGAATCTTAGACGCCCTCCAAATCACAGTAGTAGTGATTAGTGTTCATGATTGAATGATATAGGAAAACCATTGACCTAATTTCGGCGTCAGATTTTTCCCCAAATCTTGTGTTCTGTTGTTGTTGTGGGATATCGTGGTGGAGCGTAACACACATAAATGAGTGCTCTATTTTTAGCAGGGGGTACAAACACTCTGGTGGAAATTTCCAGATCTATGCTTAGTCAAATATGAACTATTGAGATGTATCGAAATTTAATCGATTTATCCCTTTGCCCAGTTTGACATTGTTGTTGCACTCATAAGTTTCCGAGGAATGACCCATGTTATATGACTATTGGTCACAAGGCCGTGAGTTCTACAATGTAACCAAAGGAGGACGATGTCACTACAATATGATAACTCGCAGTGTGAAACAAGCAAGTGTTGGGTCATTTCCTCGTTATCATAAGGAGTTTCTGAATGAATCTGTTGTCATTACAGACTGTAAAGTACTGCCGTCGCACAGCCGAGATCTGCCTGTGCATATATCAGGCTACGTCCAGGGTGGGCATACAAGTGTTAGACACATAATCTGTTTCGTAAGGCAGAACATTGGAGCTTGGGGAATGTTCGAGATAAAGTGGAGATATTTATGTGATGAAGTTTGTTTATCTCTGTATTTCTTCCTCAGCTTTGGAAACCCTAATATGGATGAGATCACCATCCTGGCACCCCTCTACCAGTGTTGTCAGTAAGTTCCCCCTTCATAGTCAGCATGTGGGGTAGTCAATGTGATAGGGGCGATAAGTCCCCTCATCCTTGAGTCTCTTATTATTCAGATTTTGTTCAGCCACTTCGTTCCATTGTCAAGCTGTTTCTCATCGTTTGACGTGTAACACTGTGATTATGCATATGTACGTTGTCTGCTAGTCTGTGTGCATATAGGTGTGATTGTGTGTTATATAGTTTAATTTCTTGCAAACTGTGACCGGAACTTCTTTTTGAGGACAAAATTGAAGTTTGTCTTATCTTATCTTGTCTCATCTTGTCTCACCTGTCTCATCTTATCTTGTCTATCTCATCTTATCTTGTCTTACCTATCTTATCTTACCTGTCTCCTCTTATCCTGTCTATCTCATCTTATCTTGTCTTACCTACCTTTTCTTGTCTTACCTGTCTCATCTTGTCTCATCTGTCTCATGTTATCTTGTCTTACCTGTCTCATCTTATCTTGTCTTACCTGTCGCATCTTGTCTTACCTGTCTCATCTTATCTTGTCTTACCTGTTTCATTTTATTTTGTCTTACCTGTCTCATCTTATCTTGTCTTACCTGTCTCATCTGTCTCATGTTATCTTGTCTTACCTGTCTCATCTTATCTTGTCTTGCCTGTCTCATCTTGTCTTACCTGTCTCATCTTATCTTCTCTTACCTGTCTCATCTTATCTTTTCTTACCTGTCTTATCTTATCTTACCTGTCTCATCTTATCTTTTCTTACCTGTCTCATCTTGTCTTACCTGTCTCATCTTATCTTGTCTTATCTGTCTCGTCTTATCTTACCTGTTTCATCTTATCTTTTCTTACCTGTCTCATCTTTTCTTACCTGTCTCATCTTATCTTGTCTTACCTGTCCCATCTTATCTTATCTTACCTGTCTCATCTTATCTCACCTGTCTCATCTTATCTTGTCTTACCTGTCTCATTTTATCTTATCTTTTATTTTCTTATCATACATTATCTCATCTTACATGTGGAGAGAACTGACGGATACAAAGAAAATGGCTTTAGAAAAAAAATCACTGCATTGTAGAGTATGAAAGAATAAGATATTTTGCAAATTGTTTTAATCTGTAAGTTTGATATTTTCACCATGACATTGATAGGCATTTGTCATCTGCCAGGATCCGAGCCTCGCTGTGGCAGCGACTACTGGCCCTGCAGGATGGGGTCCTCAGTCAGGTCCTGGGCGGGGTCCTGTCACATGACCCCATCGCCCCAGTTCTGACCCAGAGCCATCTCGACGCCATGGACAGACGATTAGCCACGGTGCTTCAGAAAGTTCGGGAGTGCGTCAGTAAAGTCGGTATTCAAGCCATCGTCACAGACACAGAGCCCAAGGGGAGATAATGATGGCCTTTTCACTAGTCATAGATTATGGGACTTTGTAATACCTACTGTTATTTCATGTTACTGTTATTTTATGTTAAAATACTCTTGACAGTGGATGGTTTTGATATGGAGCCTTTATTTTCCACAAGCTGTGCTTCCAATGAAAACATTACAGGATCATGTTACACATCAGATCTGATTGTGAACTACACGTATTTGTCTTTTTTAATTAGGACAAGGATATTAAAGACTGTAAACCGAGATCATCAGTGTATAACAGCAAGTCGTATTATATGTTGGCCCAGTGGTTGATATGCATTGAATGTGGCTTTTTTTTTTTTTTTTGTATGTCAGAATGGGCAAGGTATGAAAAATTGGCCCCCCCCAAAAAAGTGGGACCCCAGGTAAGTCCGTTCAAAGTTTCAATAGAAACTTGCGGGGTAGAGCTGATCAAAGTGTTGGAACTGATGATAACAATCAATGTCATCTTTAATGTACAGTGATAGACGTAAGTCATTGTTTGCACTTTTGAGAGCTTGAGAAAAAGTCCTGTTTGTAGCACAAGTCATGTGGTAAGTTATGCCATTCTGATTCTTTTCAGTTAGTACTTCTGTTGGTACATTTTTTTTTGATGACATTATCTGTTAGGTTTGTCATCCGACAGCGGTGTTACAGCCATGACAGTAAGATGTCGGCCTGTTTATGTTTTTTTTACCATCTGGAGGCGGTTATCTCGACAGAAGTGGTTATCTTGACAGAGGCAGTTATCATGACGGAGGCGATTATCTCCATGGAGGCAGTTTTCTCAACCATGACACTATCCGGTAGAGATAATCAGATTTACACCAGACTTACTTGCAACTGACATACCCAGTACAGCATTCCTGGACGTATGGCATAGTTGTTATTGCCATAAAAAAGACGCGCATCAATAGAAGTGTGTACTAATTCAATAGAATCATAATGACATAACTCATCAAATGACTTGTGCTCTGTACAGTTTTTTTCTCAGTATCTCAAAAGTTGTGACAAAGGCTTGTCCCAATGTCATAGAACAATGATAATGAGATAGATAGATATGTATGAGAGTCAGGTAGATCTACATCTAGGACCAGTCTGTCTCTGGTTGTTGATTACAGGGAAACTGCTAGGATAGAACTGACGTCATAAGAACAGTGTATGTTTCTGGTGTGTAAACTCCCATCATTTTGTGCCATAAGTAAACCCCCATTGTCTGTGCAATATATCGGGGATGGCAAACATCCGACTTTAGTCAGAATTCTGACTTTCCTGCTTCTGGCTGATCAACTACCAACTTTTGTGTTCAGTTCACAAGGTAATCGCAGTTTTATAATAATTTTTAATGCAGCACAAGTCCCACATGATAACAGTGAAACCGCAGAGACGATAGAACTTCGCACATGCTCCGAAACGAAAGTCAAGCTGTTGTTCGACATCTGTTTGAAGATCAAGATCGAAGTTCATAGAGCTTAGTTTCTCACACCTGACAACATGCAGTCAAGTGGTCGTGCAGGAGTTGTTGATGGAAAATCAACACATTGGAGTACCGACATCATCAAATAACACGCCCATGGTCGTAGAAAGACTAAAGACATAATATAAGAGGGCAACTGCTATGCTCTGGGATTATGATGACGGTAGCATTTTTGAAGTTCTTGGAATTTCTACTAATAATATAATCATATAGTCTCATTCCAGGTTCCTGTAGAAACTTGCAAACTTCTCCTAACATGAAAAGTCTAGAAGAGAAGTGTCTCATATAACCAGACAGCGGCCGATCACCGTGATAAAATATCGAAGGATGGGGCAGAATTTTCCGACTTTTTTGGTGAAAACAGTTTGACATGCCTGAGATATAACGCCAGTCTAGCTTGCGTGGTGGACACACCACTCAGAACTTCCGCACTGGCTGGCAGCAAACTGTCTTTGGTTCTGCACTGATTACACAACTGCATATGTCGACTAGTATTTTCCTGCATGGATGATTTGCCTCAACCAACTCATGGTAGGACTCATGTCTAGGCTGACTCCGACCTCCGTCAACTCAGAGACTGGCAGGATAGGTTACTGCACAACTGCTCTGTCCCTATGAGAAGAGTAGCCACCAGGCGACATACATCTACACGACAAAGCAACTGTTAAGAGCTTGAAGCTCACAGCTCCTATGGGGTTAGTGTCGTAGTATTTTCCTGCACATGTTGATATTGATGCACCAGTTGATACAAACTTCGAATTATTCTAAAACTTGCCCGAGGCTTTTTGGAAATTGACTTATTCATGGGAAATCATCACAAATTATATGTAATCTTTTCCAATACGGTTATGTTATAAAGCCCCTTTCAGCTGTCAGCAGACAGGTATCTCACCTTTCTGATATTATAAGTTTTCTGCAGTCAGTCAGCTGTAGAGTGTTAATAGATGATTGATAGGTTGGTGTTATCTGGGAATACAATGTTCCTCATTGATCTTTACTAATCTGACATAAGTGATGTTGCTCTGTCAATGAGATAGTTCAAGATCAGTCACATGACTGAGAAATTTTCGTTCGCACACTGATTTGTGTACGTGTTCTGTGCATGGCCGACACATTTTGACCAATGATAAGCATTCAGACATGCTCACACCTTATAAACAAAGCCATGTGTGAGCAATGTTTCCTCGGTCATGTGACCAATCTCGAAATATCTCATTTATGAGCAATGTCTACCGATGTATGTATAAACAATCATACCAACTGTCCAGGCTTGAGACCAAAGATATGGAACTTGTTCTTCCTTAGAAAAAAAAAAATCATCTGTTGAAAATATAATCTCTGTTATTTATTTTTGCTAGTCAGACTTAAGTCCGTTTTTGCAAATATGTTGATTTGTTAACTTCTATACTTGTATGTTAACCATATCCCATATCCAGGACTGAGTTCAGCTATAGGGCCGGTCAGAATTCATGACTCACGTGGTAGGTGTACACGTACTTCTTTGTATGCTTACAGTCTTATAAATGTACGAAATGAACGGATGAATGCTCTGTTTAGTTAAATTTAAACAATACAATAACAATAAAATAAGCATATTAGGAAATGTAACCAGTAAATGCATTACGAATTCTGACCCACTCTGTATATAATTGAAAGATTTGATAGCAAAATCCATAACCATCATTTTTAGAGTTAAAAAATAAGTGCATAAAGGTAACACCGTGACTGAGATGTAGGAGCTGATGTAAGAAATACTTTGCAGAATGTGATACGTCCAACACTGACAAATTATCAAAGTTCTGTATCAGAATGCATTTTTCTGAAAAAAAAAAAAAGAAATCACGTTTTTTCTCAAAATGCAAAATTTTTTCTCAAGAATTAATTGCATTAATCTCATTTTGCACTCAGACCTTCAATTCTTTTTCTCTGGAAAAATCCTCTGTTGAAAATGTGTCATTTATCATAATGTTTGCCTATCTGACTGATGTGTTCTCAGTCTGACGTGTCATTACATGTCTATGGTATATAATAGGATGTTTTCATCTGAATTATTGAGCTTCAGTCACCAAGTGTAAGTCTTCCTATGTTGTAGCCATGGATGCCTACAGCAAAATGTTAACTGTTTTTGTATGGTGCAGAGTTGGTGTTATCGTATTACTTTTTACATTTGTTGGTATTGTTTTTGTACAGTTTTTTTTTTTATTTAATTAACTGTAAATCAGATTCTTGTTAATTAGTATCAGTGTCAGCTACTTTTACTGCCAAAATCTGCATGTACATATTCTGGTTTCTATCTCTATGGGTTAAATTCTGTATTCCTTGTCAGTCCTTGAAAACTAAAATGTTTTCTAATGCTGTTGACACTTGGTAATCTTCAGTGTTGAGGCCAGGTCTAGTGGTAAGGCTCTTGCTACTATTACGGAAGTTCAGCAACAAGAGGACGAAGTCTGTGCATAGACGGGCGACCACTTGGGTATATCATGTGCTATAGACCCACGGGCAAAAGCAGTTGGTAAGTCTTGGTTAGCAAACAGTCTAGGAGAAGGAAAACTTCAAACTTCAAATCTGCCTGGAGAGGGATGGAGAACGGTCCAGCCAGCCAAGAGAAATCGGCAGTGAGTACAAACCTATCACTGTGCTGCCATGTTGACTCCAGACCAAGTTTGGGCTAAGGGAAATAAAACTGAAAAAATCTTTAGTGCCGTTGACACGTGGCAGTCAAGTTGTAGTAACTGTAGTAGTTGTAGCTCTTTCTCTTGAGCTGAGAGTGCTATGACTGCCTGTTCACAGGCTCTTTCTGCACACCTTTGGTAATTCATTATTTGGACTGAATTCAACGTTTCTTCTCCTGTTTATAGTTCCAATAGTGAAACTCAAATTTTTTTCCCGAAGATTTTTGTGCAGATTTTTGGTTGTGTTACCATCGTTGTCATCACAACCTCCACATCCCAGCAGTGCCTTCCTACCTCCTTGGTCATTGGACACTTGTAGAACACGCCTTTCTGTCTTCCCCTCTACTATACAGTCACCATTCATTCATTCATTCGAGGTTCCGTCTCACAAAGAGGTTGGAGGTCATGACACACCATCTTTCTCAGTCTAGTGCTATCTCACAGCACTCATTCATTGTTCTCCCAGTCATCTCTTCAATATTCTTGAGCCAGCTTTTTCCTCTTCTGCCTCTTCCTCTCTTCCCTTCGACTTTTCTTTCTACGATTTCTTTCTGGATGTTTTCATGCCTTCTTATAGATGCTTCACGGCTGCCAGCGGCTGGAATTTTAGTTGCGCTTACTGAAGCACAACCGCTCCCCGTCTCAGCGGCGGTCGTGGAGTCAAATTACCTGTCAGCTGGGGAAGCCCCGTTCGGGCCGCTGATGCTCAATTTTAACAAAGTTAATGGGTTTTTATAACGGCCTGAATGGCATGAATATAAAGGTTTGCATTCC
>JBCEWB010068788.1:0-13338 GCA_039654565.1 Peronia peronii | reverse complement strand
TGCAGAGTTTGAAATTTAAATGATGAAAATTAATACTTTGCCAGAGGTTTCAATTAGTGATATAGAATTTTCCCCATATTTTGGCAAATGGTCATTTGTGATTGGCTCTGTGGATAAAGAGGAGTAAGTTTAGCCTCCTAAGTGGTCAGTTGTTTTGCTTCTTCAGTCGGTCTGTAAACACTTGAGTCATTCGTATGATTATCCGTAGGATAGCAGAGCAATATCATGTTAATGATACCGTTATGTGAAAACTCACTCAACGTTTAAACACTATACACACATGGAAGAAGGCTGTACTTATTCGCATAGATAAATCTTTTCCTTATGGTAACAATCAACTAATCATAGTATTTAAGACAACCTGTAGCCAGGCGGGTTGCATAACTTTTCAATCCGCCTAAGAGCCCGCTTTCTTTGTCTCGCGACAACCGGGTTCTTAGGCGGAGACCACTGTATTGGATTGTGATAAAATGTGAGATTGTCAGTAGCATGAGGTTGCAGTCAGATGAATCACTTTCTATAATCAAATTATAGCACATTTTGATAACTCTGTATTTAGACCATAGGTTTGACAAGAAAATATAGATAAGACTAGTAAATCAGTAACCTTAAAGATGCCCTAGAACACTGTCGCTTTAATTAACAAGTGAAGACTGTTTATTAAATTTATGAAATTATTTCAAATCATTCTATTTCAGTGAGATTTGAACATAGCAGATAACTAAAATGAGGTGCATAAAAAGGGACAAAAAATCTCAAAACTCAATTTTTGTATTTTGCTATAGATTTTTGAAAAGTATGAACATGTTTTAATTTTTAAGAAACTGGTGAAACTATTATTTTAGTGAAATGAGATATGAAACAAAATTGACATTTCATATTGTTTTACTTACATTGCTTGTCAGTATGATTATTTACAAAGTGCAAAAAACATTCTTCACTTTAGAATCTTGGACATAAATCTAAACATAATTTCAGTTTGCTCGAAGATCGCCTGGCACTGCCAGATTAGCGATTGGGTTCTTCATGATTATTTCCCCTTACTCATATTTCTAGAAGTTGCCAGTAAGAAGGTCTCGAAATTTTGTAGTCAGGTAAAGAATGAAGCATTCCTCTTGAACATAGTGGTAAGTCAGCAGGCACAGTGATCCCTTGAACATCAGTCCTGCATAGTGTGTGGAAAACATCTCTATGCACATCTTAGCCTTTCCTCATAGCATGCAGGAAATGTCTTCAGTGATTTAATGAAATTTTGACACAATTATGTAACATATTGTCTTCAAGAATGATTTCTTTTTTGTCTTATGCTAAAGTTTTGGCATTGTTTCTTGTCTGATATATGTATTTTCAGCTTGCACTGAAACATCGGCAAGGACGTAACCACAAGCTTCGGATAGTCGTCTTTGTTGGTAGTCCTATTGATTTAGATGAAAAAGAGGTATGTCTGTGTATATGTCTTGTCAGTAGTATTGCATCAACTTTTGAGTTAAATAATTTTGATCCTGGCAGATACAATTGAACATGGAAAACTCGAATTTCTTGGTTATTGGAAAATATGTTAGAGATTTGCGTAGTTCGAGATTCTTTTTTACAAAGCAACAGAAGGATGCTAAGAAGACATAATTATGACAACACTTGTCATAATGTGGTCTGATCTTAACAATATTCTAGGAATTGGTGCCCCTCAGTTCATGTACATCCTCCATTGTCTTTTGGGGCATTATCGCCTCGTTGCTGTGCATGCATCACGTCTTATAGGCTGTGGTTATTCCTTGCAATACAGACAGTTCAATTACCACACCATCCCATCCTGGTGATTCATCTTCAGTGAGTCCCAGGTTTAAACCTACACTGTGCACTGCCTACCTCGACCACTCCCACACACCTTTCCCTTATCATCAACAGCCTGGGGTGAGCAAGGCCAAACAAAAAATGGGCCTATTCAGACATTCTGCCGCTTTGAGATCTGGTAGATAATGATGAAATCATTCGATAAATGGGTGTTGAGAAGTTGAGAAATGCCTGTTAACAATATAAAGAAAACATAGCAATTTAAACCTGGATCGACAACCGCATTGAACATGTCCATGAGTGTGTTGAAGTTTTCTGTTCTAGATTGTATTTCTTTTCACTTCTTGATATCATTTGTGAACTGTTTTACCTGCTATGAGACTTTCATTATTCTTATCCAGTAATTTGCTGAAAGTAGGACAGTAATTTAGGATTATTTGCATTTGTACCATTTTGTGTAGTTGGGGAAATTTTCTGCACCAGATACCTTGAGTTTTGTAAGAGTCAATTTGCTATTTTTTGACTTTGTGCTATTTCCGCTTTCTTTTCAGCTGGTCAAAGTAGCCAAGAGGTTAAAGAAGGAGAAAGTCAATGTCGATGTTGTTAATTTTGGTGAAGAGGTAATAGTTGAAGTATCACATCCATTTTTTTGATAAGCGGTATATAGTTTGGTAATTAGGAGCAACTTATTTATGTCTATGAAAAGATAAATGTGAGGTTTTATCAAAGAAGTTAGTATATAAAATTAGGTGGTGCAAACTGATTTTTATATTTGGTGGAAAATACACAATTATTGTTTATCTTAAAGAGCTTGTTTTCCTAAGAATTTTGATACCAATTTTATTATTCAAGCTTAATTGGCTCAAAAGTTATGGCATTTTGAAAACGTGAAAATACACCCCCCAATTCGCTACCTTTTGACAATTGGGAAAAAATCACATTTTGCACACCTATAGAATGAACAGTTTAATGCCAGGGTTCTGATACTTGCCAGTCCTAAAGTCTTATAGGTATAGAATAGCCTAATTTTTTTTCAGCAGCAGTGGAAGCATTTAAATACACTTATTTCACAACGGAATGTCCTTCAATGTCATTTTTTGCATATTTTCCGTGAAAGATGGAAAATGACATTTTTAGGGCAACTTCAAATGGACATGAAATTGTTCTACATAGTAGCACATAAATAAATTATACATGAAATTAATCAGGAATTCAAGCTCTTTAGAGAGACACTGAAGAATTAGCTGCATTCCAATAAATTTTGATCTTAATCCAGATTTAAATATGCTATTTACATGAAATTCAAAAATTATGCAATAGCATGACTTTCAGATGAATGCAAAAGTCCTGTATGAATCTTACATGAATCTTAGAAATTTAAAGTAAAAAAGACGGAGGAAATGAGCAAAATAAATAAATTGGTCAAATTAATATAGATCTGCATAGATTACAAAATAATGTGAGAGTGCTACTCCAAGGAACTGCAATTCCTTTAACCAACTGCAGGCAAATAAATTTGAAATCAAATTTAGCAGAAATTAAAAGCTTAATCATACATTTTAAAAAAAGTTTTAAGTTGGGTATGTGCATTGATTTGACAGTGCCTGGCTATTAAATGAATATAGATCTAATAAACTTACTTCAAAATATTTTACAAGCATTGAAAAAATGCATCTTTGTACTGCAAAGATGCCATGTTTCTTTTTCTCAAATACTAAAACCCAAATACCACAACTCAAGTGATTGAATTGTGTAAATTAAATACAGAATCGCGTCTGACGGCTATGCTATGGAAGCCATGCACTGCCACTAGCATTAGAAGAATCTCAGTTCTCACTGTCGGAACCCGACACATGAAAACCTATTAAATCTAGATCGCGTTTAAAGTAACACACATTTTTTTTGTAAAAAACATTTACATGTTTATGCAATACAAAACAGATTTTAAATGTATTTCTGCTTAGCAGAAGCAGAAAAATCGTCCGCTGTCATCCTGAGGGATGGCATTGCGGTGTGCGAGTTTGCATTTACTCGATGAAATCAAATGGCCGGTGCATTGCACCACTTCATTCCCCATGTTTGATTTTATCATCATTAAAAAGAAGACGAGGGGGGTTTAATTTCGCATAATTTCATTCCGATTAGCCGATATTTAAGTTGTTTTTGTTTCAATAAAAATTTCACTTTGTTTTTTCTAAAGGAATTTTAAGCTATACATGAACGAAATTTATATCAGTGTAGTTTTTGTTCTTTTAGCATTCATACTGACTCAGTTTCGTATAAATCTGTTGCAAGAGCGCGGCGCACCGCGATCGTTTGTGAGCAGGCTGGCAAATTTGAAGCCTGTCGCACGGGTTCAGAAGCGCGAGGCCCTATCAAGTTCAATCCTCAAAAACACATATACAGAAACATGATATCATTAGAAATCCACGACGTTTCGATAGAGAAGAGATAAAACTTTATTTTGACACCAAAATCATATTTGGTCAAGATGAAGAAGAACAGTGTTGGAGTGAGGATACTCATAAAATGACCAAAATCGGCCATGCGTCGCTTCAGTAGGACAGTTTGCACTACCTAAAATAGTAGGAAAGATAAACTTGATATATATGCTATTTGGGCAGAGATTGAGATTAGATTAGCATATGTTATCCATTTGTATTATTCATAGTACCTTTTCAGTGACTTGATTTATTTTCATGAAAATGCAAGTGAGGGGATGATCTTTTAGTGCTTATTCTGATTACTAGAAAATACACAGAAGTTAAAAGAGTATAAATATATATGTGAGGCGGCCTGAGAAAAGGGGGCTCATGGTGAAAATTTTCAATTTTGAGTTAGTGCTATTATCAGTTTTAGCAGCCATTTCTGAATACAAAACAGCTTAAATTTTTCAAATATCTCAATTTTGGACAAAGTTATGCTCGTTTGAAGAAAGCCACTTTGCAAAAGTAAAAACCGAGAAAAACGCATTTAAAGTCTAGACTTTTATTAAACATCATTTCTCGCCACAACAGACGGCAAAAAAAGTCAGAACATCATCTGTGACTGAACTGTCGAACCATATGATGCCCAAATGAAGGAAATTAACTTTATCACACTAAAAACATATGAACAGGTCATTAAACAGACAAAATGTGTGGATTCTGGTCTCAGTATAAATCTAAATCTAGTAGACGGGGCAGCGACGATTGAGTCTTCATCGTCGCTGGATTCTTTGTCCATAAGAGTTGTTGGACAGATTTTCATTGTATATTGCCAAAGTATTCTGAATAATATCCATTAAGGCCTTTTCTGCTTGTAAATCCGATATATTAAGGCCACAAAAGAATGTAATGGTTGTAGTGTCACTCAACAGTGACAAGGAGGCCATTATTTTGTTTTTCTCTTAGTGACAGATGCTGATCAAATGTTGGACACATAGATAATCCTATGGCACGATTAAAAACAATATTATGCGAAGAAAATGAAGATGTTCAGTGTCAGAAGAAGTTTATGTATTAATTGAAACAATGTGTTTATGTCTGTATTGAAAAGGAAAGCATAGGGAGCTTTCGAAGCTACAAGGTGAAGTCCTCACAATGTGATACTGTTTACAAACTTTTGTAGCTCTTTTCACTCAAATGCCGTGCTTTGTATTCATACGCACTCAGCACTACGAGAAAGAGCGGAAAAAGACGAAAACAACGGTATACAGCAAGCTAGGATTCTATTACTGTAATGTATGCAGAAAAGCCTCCGCAAAGTACCGTGTTTGAATGGTAGATTTCAGAGGATTTTTTGCAAAAACGCAACATGAAAGGATCAGAAAATAAAAGTTTTAAAATATTTGGGAGGCTCAGATCATTATATCCTTTTTGACACAAGGTGTAGAAATGATTTAGGATTGCTTTGGTGACAACTCAATTTTGACCTAAGGTCATATTTTTACACTTTTTGCCTTATATCTTGAAAGTTATCCTAGCGACATTAGCCCCTTTTTATCAGGTGGCCTCACATATATTCAGCTGATTTAGAGTATGTTGAAATTCTTCTTGTGTAAGAAAGCAAGTAGACACTCACAATAAACTACCTGTGTTTTTGTTTGTTTTGCAGAAATTAAATGTCCTGCTGTGAAACATGAATTTTTTTTACTTTAAATTGTGCAGTGGTATTACAGAACTTGGTGATATTTCATTGTATCTTCCACCACAGTGTATCTTTGAGCAAGACAGCATGAGCTAATTTGGCTTTACTAGTTAGGCAGTGCTCTTCAGATGTGTATTTCGACTCTTATTGAAACATGCTATCAAGAGTGACATAGAGTAACAACATTATTTTAATGCTTTTATGTTCATGCTTTTTCACAGGGGCTCAATACAGAAAAACTGACATCTTTTGTCAATGCAATCAATGGAAAAGATGGATCAAGGTACAGTCATATTATTGATATAGAAATTTTCTAAGCAAATATTCCATAGTTTTGGAAAATTCCAAATATTTCTCTGTTTTGGGTTGGTTTTGATGTTTTGAAGATTCTAGATAAGCATTGTCTTTTGGCTTTTCACATGGATACCTCATCATACCTCCTCTTAAACTTTCATGTAGTTATTTGACAAGATGGTTGTGCTTATTTCATGTGACAGTGTTTTAGTCACTTTATCTGTTGTCATAATATCAGATCATGAGGTTAGACCATAATATCTAATGTGCTAAAATTTATCAACGGATGTGTATTTTTTTTTTTTTTTGCTTTGGTGATAATTGATGAGTTTTTGTCTTTATCCTAATTGTTTGTTGTCTTCCTGGTGTAAATTTTCATATATCCTTTGAAAATCTTTAATCCATGTTTGTTTGCTAACTTAATCGGTTGATTCTTTTTGTTTAGCTCTCATTTGGTGACAGTACCGCCTGGTCCCATGCTGTCGGACGCTCTCCTCAGTTCCCCGGTCATTGTTGGGGAAGATGGAGCTGGTGCCAATATGACTGGAGCAGGATTTGAGTTTGGTGTGGATCCAAATGAAGATCCTGAGCTTGCTCTTGTAAGTTTACACTTCATGTGGCTTTTGTTTGTCTGTTTTATTTTGTTTCGTTCCTGTAGTGGTGGTAGATTTGTTACACTCTCAGTATTAGGTGAAGTAAGCAAGATTCATTTCTTTTTCAGTCGTATTTCTTCAAAGACCTATAAGGCCAGTGGTTTAATTTTACATCACATAATAATGGTCTCATTCAGATACACAGTACTATTTTCATTTAGCTGAATAGGGTCAGAATACCACAGATTTGCCATTAATATTATGTGCGGGTGACCAAATTTAGCATTACTTTATTGTCAAAAACAAAAAAAATTACAGTGCATTTGCTGTTTGTTAGCTTGGGATCCAGCAGTTATGAATCAGTGAAAGTACCTCAGTATAGTAATTGTCTTCCGTTGCTGCACAGGCCCTAAGAGTTTCAATGGAGGAACAGAGAGCACGACAAGAAAAGGAAATTCGGGATACCACAACTGCCACTACAGGGGAGTCAGGAGCTGTCTCTGCAGGTGATTTGTAAAAAAAAAAAAAAAATACATCTTGGTGTGTAAAACATGATCATGACGTGATCAAAGGGAACTTGAGAATGAAAGATGTACCAATGTCTGATTAGAATGGTTGGTGAAAATATCATTTGCTCAACATTATCAGTATCATTTTGCTCAACATTATCAGCAGTCTTGAATTCTCACAATATAGATTTCTCATTCATGCTGATGCAAAATAAGAATGTCAGGGGAAGGAACATCTTAAGAATATGATTCCTTAGAAGAATGATACAATAATATATTCTTGATTTGGTAGAGTAAATAGAACAGATTTTCTTGAAAGTAATTGAAGTTCTGCTGTCCTGGCCATCTAGTTTAAGCCTTTGAATTGGTAGAAATTAAAATACAAATGTTTTAGAGGCAAAATCTGGAGGAGTGAGATTGATTTGAAACATGTTTTGCAGTTTCTGTAATTTTGGACAAGAAATGCTTGAGATGCAGGGTAAATTTTTCGTTTTGTTTTATTTTCATTTTCCTCCGTTATGAGACAGTGATCAATTCAGAAATTAAAATCGAACATTCCATCAAGAATATATTTGAACTTCATTTGCATCATATGGGATATTTTGTGAGTGACAAATATACGAAAACCCAAAAAAATCTGAAGATGTAATGTGAAATACTTAGTGGTATTCATTTTTTTTTTTTTCACGCAATAGCCTCAGCTGATGAAGAGTTGTTGGAAAGAGCTCTTGGAGCTTCTCTCAACCCAGCAGAGTCTGCGCCTCAGTCAACCAACCCAACACCCAGTGGCGCTGTGGACTTTGCATCCATGTCTGAGGATGAGCAGATTGCCTATGCCATGAGGCTCTCTATGGAAAACACTGGTATGCTTGGCCTTCGTGGTATAAACTGTAGATTTAATGAACTGTATCTTATAATAAAGTGTGGGTGTGTGTGATCAAATTATGGTAGGAAATTGTTTATTGTCTTTTTGTCTTTGTGTGTGTAGAGGATTATTACAAACTTTGTATATGTGGAGTGAAACATGAAAATTTCCATATTTGTTGGTCGTTTATGCCATCTTATTTAGTATAGTCGTTTTGATCTTTCCTTAGAAACATTGTCATGTTAAAGTGATGATTTTTTCATATCACAACATGCTGTAGTGTTACTTGTTTAATTACAGTAGACAGGTACAGCTACAGTGTAGATGAACAATAATGCAATCCCTGTCATACATTTTAGGTGTAAGCACAGAAGACAATACTCCAGCACCAATGGAAACAGATGAGAGTGCTGGACCCTCAGCAAAATCGTCAGACCAGAAGAAGGTAATTTTCTTAACTCAGTTATATTCTGGAATTTGTCCACATAGAATCATTTCATGATCAAACAGTTTTGATGATTGTGTTGTCTTTGTTATCATCTCAAACAAGTGTAAAACATTTACAGATTACGAGTGCAATGGAATGCACTGTGAAGTAGGTATTTCTTAGTTGTCCTGTGTCACACTCCCTATTCCCTTTTTGTTTATGTTTTGTTCCTTCTCCAGTAACTGGAGATGTGCTTTGTTTGTTGCATGACATTTTAAAAGCATATAGCTTTTTTGGTCTAAAATGAAAATATTCGCTGATGCAAAGAAATTTTGTGCTTTGGTGACTCTCTCCTTTTTTTTTTTGTAATAATTTTTTTTTTATGCAAACACCAGTGGTTTTTTATCTTTTTTTTCTCCTAACTCTGTTCATCCAGGAGGAAGAAGAGGACTACTCAGAGGTGATGAACGACCCAGATTTCCTGCAAAATGTTTTACAAAGTTTACCCGGTGTAGATCCCAATAGTGAAGTTATTCAGAGCGCAATGAGCAGTTTGACTAAAGATGCCAAGAAATCAGATAAAAAGGATGACAAAAATAATCAGAAGTAAAAAGATGTATACTATACAGTCACCATTTGATTCAGGAGAAGAATCATCGATATTTGCCGCATTATCTCTTGAATAGCAACTGGAGCTGCCAGAAGTTATGAAAGTGTTATTTTTGTGTTTTGTTTGTGAATGATCATTATATGACAGTGAGCAACCTTTCTTCTGTTATGTTTCTTAACCTTCTCATTGGTATATGTTTCACTTTTCAACCTCCAGCAGGAAGTCATCTCATTGCCATAAGCATTTATGGCTTTGTTTTTTGTTGTTTTTTTCTTTCTTTTTTTTTTGTTTGTTTTTTTGTTTCCTCTTTTTTCAGAGTTTGAAAGTAAAGTATCTCTATGGTCTTGAGTAAACTTTAACAAAAGAAGGAATTGATGTGGGCATAGAATGCATATCAAACAATATAAATTACAGATTAGCTTTTCACTTTTTCATCATCATACTGTAGTGGTTTCCATGTGATAAAATTGATTGCAAGTAGCATGTGATAAAAAAGTATGTTCATCAGTTGCTGTTTGTACAACAGAAAGCTTTGAAATATCAAAAGCAGATTTCTCATAATTGAGAGTCAGTATGAAGATTTATTCATTCCTTCCATATTATGCTTTGAATAGACAGATGTTGTCTTGTAGCTGCCTCATACCGCATCATCATACCTCTATGCCAGAGAAAATAACATGTACTGCTCGAACTGCAGTGGTGTAGCTGACTTGGCAAAATATGATTGCTTTTAACACACCCATGAATGATGTCAAATAAACTTGATATGTTCCAGTTCCATGTAAATATTGTTTCTCTGCTTTCTTTTTTATTATTTAACATATACATACATGTACATATGTATGACTAATGTGGTGGTTGTTACAACTTCATAAATGGGTCTGATTTGGTGGTCTCATTGGCCTGAGTGTGAGCTGTTTCCAGTAGCTCTTTCTGAATGAGTTTCTGTAGTTTGTTTTGATATGATACATACATATGTAGTTTCTTCTGTGATATGATTTCTTTTGTCTATACAGTCATCTCAGTCTGTCCCTGAAATAAGGAACTGTTGTTGTATTTGTACTTAATGTTATAAAGTGAGATTCTTTTTGCCTGTCAAATTACCTACATGTTCTGTAAATTCAAAGTTTAAGACCTCTAGCTCTACTCCATTACTGTTTTACTTTTACTTAGCCAGGAAACCAATTGCACCTCTGCCTGGGATATGCCCATTAAAACCACAGAATAGAAAGGCATGTACTGTAAGATCTGGGACCCAAAAACAAATTGTTGACTTCTAACAAGATTGACATTAATTAATCAATATAGTAATACAAAGATACAAAGGTAAAAATGATAAGTCTATCAAGAAGGGTCAATTTCAAGCAAGAATTTGAGCGAGTTAACAAGTGGGCTGCGTTGTATATTGATAATATTAATATTAGGAGGAATATATGCATTATCAGCTTACAAAATTATAATGCAACAAATTGTGAGGGCATTATGATACTATAATGTACTGAAAGATCTCACACTAGTTATTTTTATATAATGTATAAAAACCATTCACATAATACTAACAGCACTTTCACTTAGGCTGCAACTCAGTTTTGTATCTGGCCATTTTACTGTTGGTGAGCCTTTTGGGCGAGATCCAAACCAGCTAGACACCGTTTACACAGGTCAGGTGGGACAACAGAAATGCAAATTAGTGCACTTAAAGCTTATGCCCAACATCCTTGTTGAACACATGCATCTAAATTGATAAACTAGGGACAATGTCTCTATTGTCACTGTGGAAAAGGTCCACTTGCAATAGATATGGTTATTAGAGTTAAATTATAGGGATAATTATGTAGCAGTGGCACCACTGTGGTGTGGGCCAGTGATCCACCCAGTGATCCTTGTGGGCTGGGAATTCAGCTTGGGGAACTGGCGGATAGACATCAATCATTTCATTGTAATCTGACTGAAAACATTTATGTACATTAGCTTTTACAGAGAAAATAAAGCAGAAGGTCAAGTGAGCTTTATAACAAAAATTACTAATCAGTAATCATAATGAACACCACAGCACCACCAAAAAGGAGTACGGGAAGGAAAAAGATAACCAATCATTGCCAAAGGAAATCATAATTATAGAGAGGCCTGTGCACAAGACGACTTATGATATCAAAACGGAATTCAAGATGACTCAAAGTACTTGATGGCAACAGCGCAGCAATCAACAGGCTGCGAACAAACTTGACTCTATCCAACCAGACCTTGGACCTCTGCCAGGATCTGCTCAGTTGCAAAGATGAAACCAGGTGGTCCAACAGCCTTCTGCGTCTGTTTCAATCTCACCCCACTCTCTTTTTTTCTCAGAAGAGAAAGGCCCCCACAGTGTGTGGCCTATGATTGTCAACTGACAGTCGCACACATACTTTAAGATTGCGCCGATTTCAGAGACACTCAAGAAGCCTACTTCTCGATCGCTCTCTGAAGGATCTATTTGACAGAACGAAACCACAGGCCATCCTGAGCTTTTTACGCCTGGTTGGTCTGTGCGGCAGACTATAACACCACTAGCATAACACATAACTTGGTAGGCATGCGGCAATTCCCACAGGAAGCTGCATACATGTACATGGATAAACTTATATCCATCATGTTTTTACTTCTGCTGTACAATATTTGATATCCAAATTTATACTCATTTTGATATGCCTATCATAACTTGTAAATGCATCATCCATACAGCGTTGTATTTTACATACACGTATATTTACTTTGACCAGTTTTTTGACATGTAAATATACATGGACACACCATGTTAGGCACAGTATAACCATAATCATGCTGATGTGTCATTAAATCCCAACACACACAAAACAACAAACTCGAAGCATACTTTTGATAACTGCTGAAATATATAGAAGTACAACTGATTAAAAATATTACAGAAATCATTTCGCCATCAGTGATATACTTATCAATACAACAGTCTTTCTTGAATCCTTGTGCTTGTAGCATTTTAGTCTTTCTGACTAAACAAAAGAAGCTGACTGAAAATAAAGTTGGTCTCTAGACATTGTCGGTCTGGCAGTAGATGTATTAATGTGCTACATCACATGTACAACTGTGTTAAGCAGCTGAAATAAATCCCTAAGGCCTAAGGTACAATTCATAGGTATAAAAACACAATGTAAACACCTGCAAATTTCTGTTACGGTGAGGCTCTTTACTAAACAATAACAACAATGAAAAAAAAACATGCACGCACAGAGTTAGTGAATCTTGACTCAGTATCGTCTTTCCTCTTCTGAGCAGCAGAGGGTAGGAAGTGTCCAATGGGCTGTTATAATATATCATGGGACGCAACTCACGCAATTCCATAAAATTGTTCGACGAATAGAAGTTGTCAGCCCCTTTAGTCCATACATGAAATTATGTTCATGTACAACTTGTAGCACCCACAACTCGCAACCAAACATTAGTACTGGTAGTGGCGAACATAGCATGTGCAGAGTATGATCGGAGTTAATGGACTAAAGTGTGTGTAGGAAAACTGACAATAACGTGCACGTACATAAATATACTACATACAACAACGCATTATTATTTCAGAGCTTCCGTTGTTGTAGGCCTACACTCGACATATCCTGCCCCACCTTCTTTCCGTCATGAGCCGGTGTGCGAAAGTGAGTGACTATACTACCCGTGCTACTACTACTACACGTTTATATGCCCCTGGTGATTTATCGGATCTATTTTTTTTTTTTCCTATTTTAGATTTAGAGGTGGAAGGAACTTTGGAAATTATTACCCATAGTACACTCCACCATTTTCAGTCATGACAAAACTGAAGACTGAAAAAAAAATAGACCGATAAGGTAGGTTCGTCCTCAGCCTACTTTTTCCCGACCAACAGGAGTAGGGGTGTCTCCAAACCCCTTCAGCCCTCCCCCCCCTCTCTTTGTTCACTCCTTCCTTTTTCGCTAGTCCTTCCTCTCACCACACCTAGCACTTAATCAATATTTAGACGTATATAGGCCTAATATGTATGTAGGTCTACATTACCAGACCTGCCGTTGAACACACGAACATCCATAGCCACTGACATGAAAAGAAAATTGTCTCTGGTTTCTATCTCCCCCCCT
>JBCEWB010068767.1:0-13340 GCA_039654565.1 Peronia peronii | reverse complement strand
AAAAAAAAAAAGGAAGGAAGGAAAAATAAGAAACCATTTCTCGACCGCTCTACCCCCCCCCCCCCCCGGGCGCCCCAATCTCCCCCCAACCTCCCCATCGAATAGAAAAAGAAAGAAATTGCCATAATTAGTCACAAAATGTGGAGAAATAAAATACACATCTGTACCATAAATCTTCAATAAAACCCATAAAAGGCTTATGGACTCGAAAACTACTGATAGGATCTGTCTGAAATATGCCACATAGAATTCTTGTACTGTGTTTCTACTTATATAATCAGACAAAAAGCTTATAATCACTGACGTTATTCTAAAAATGCGATAATAATTGAATAATAAACTCGCGAGGATGTTTGATCCGATTGTTCGATGATAGAATGAGAAGGGGGTGAGGGGTAGTGTGTTGAATTGCAGCCCCCAGCACAACACTTGATTTCTACTCATTTCAGTCATCGGATGGGAAACTTCGGTCTTAAGCAAAAGAGCCCAATACGTAATATTTTGCATCCCCCCCCCCCTCAGCCCCCCTTACATAATATTATAATACTAACTTAGTGTTTCACTTTACAGTGTTTAAAGTTTAGGCAGCAATAATGTTGTATAGTAACCCTTCTGCTTCTTTCACGCCTTTTGTTTCCCTCAGTTTCCTCGTTAACACATTTGTACACAGCTCCTTCTGTTCCTTTCTGTCATTAGAATGTGTAGCTGGTTTTTCTAAATATTTGTAATTTGTGCTCCAACACAAAATTATTGATTCAATAATCTCCCTTCGTAGAGCAAAGTTTTGTACTAGTGGAACCGTCGAGATAACCTCCATTAGGAGGTTGAAAGACGTATACAGAACATAACGTAATGTATTAGTGAAAGAGAAATACGTGCGTGACAGATGATAATAACAAACCGGAATGGACTATCAAAATAATATTGATAAGCACACAATATCTTTACAAAATAGGTATCACACAAAATCTGAAGAGTTAATATTCACTTTGCTCCTGGTTATAATTCACTGACTGACTGACTAGGGTCCTTGGTCGCTGGGAGACGGGGGAGGTTGGTGTATGGGCACTAGCTAGGGAGTTGTAAACCCCTCTCTGTCTGCTAATATCTTAGTTGTGCAGCTTTGAAATGTATTAATTACTTAATCATTAATTAATTAATTAATTTTTCTGTCCATACTTTCAGATTGAAGAACAGAAACATGCCTTAGACCTATATAGAAGCCACACGTTTTCAATCAATTGTTGATAAGATTCAATGAACTGAAGAAGGCAAGTGATGCCGCGACATTTATCACAAATGAAGGTGATAACATCATGAGATTGAAGAAAGTAATGTCCAGAAACTAAGCAAAATAAGTGCAAATTATTTTTCCGTCGACGTGTGGCATCTTATCTTTGTACCGTACCTTGTTTCCCAATAGAGCTAAGTCATGTGTGTATCTTTATATGTGTGTGTGTATGTCTTCTTCTCTTCAGTCTTATAGACATGCATTTGTTCCTGATGACTCTGGGAATTGTAGATGAATAGTTTTAGAAAATGAAGACCTTTGAACTGAAAACTTTTTGTACGTATATGAGAGTTCCTTAATGATCTGTAATTTTTCTTTCTTAGTTTTATCCAAGGTATGACATTCTCCGTTCGCAGCAACAAGGCTTCATTATGGCCTCCATGTAATCACAAAAATAGATACAGAATATTCATTCAGTAAAAATCCAGGAAGTGATTTATGATATTCCAGTCATTCAGACTAAATACTCATAGTTACTGTAGACATGCTTAGAACACAAGTGGCACAAAATTAATTGGTAGTATAATACAATGGTTGAGGAACAGTCAACTTTAGTACTATGACAGTTGTAATAATTGGATTTTTTGTTCTTGATGAATTGAACCATTGATTCTGAGAAGGAGAATGAAAACCCACACAAAATTATATCAAACACCTTTAACGACGCATCACTATCAAATGTGGTTATTTGCTTATAATATCACTTGGAAAGGTTCTTTCTGAATACTCAATCATTGAACAATTAACTGTTATTGAAGAAAGTTTAATGTCTTTTCTCTCTCTCTCTCTCTCTCTCTGTCTCTCTCTGTATATATATGTGTATGTGTCTGTGTGTGCGCGCGCGCGCGCGTGTGTGTGTGTGTGTGTGTGTGTGTGTGTGTAATAGAGACTATGAATATTTACTTGACAGAAAAAAGTATATAGCTAAATATGAGGAAATAGTTTGCCTAGGCATTTCTTTTTCATCCAACATTATATAACATTACATACTTAAAAGATTAGTTGTAAAATGGCAAATAATTCTGGCAGTCAAAGATGATATTGTATATCAAATGCTAAGTTATTGTATAACAAATAACTTTGACAGTACATATGACATTTTGCGTCTTCAGTGCTCGCTTTATTTCACTGAGTGCTCTTTAAGTACCCCTTTTGACGTACACAAAATTCACTTGAACTTTTTTCCTCAAACGTTTCTCTTTATTTCTCTCTCTCTATCTATCTATCTATCTATCTATCTCTCTGTCTCTTCTGTCTCTCTTCTCCAATTATATGAAGTTGATAAAATAAAAAAAAAAAGTTCACTAATCAGTGTGACGTAAATAAGATCCCGCATTTGTTTTATTCTCTTTCCTTTTTTTTCGCAGCCTCGTTTATATGGGTATATAAAATAAGCTCAGAAATAATGGTCTATCTTTGATGAATCCAACACTTCACTGAAACGTCATGAATAATAGGTAAAGCTTTGTGAATTGTGAGTATGTACCTGTAGTCTAGATTCTATCCGTGCTTATTCAAAGCTAACGAATATGTCCTTTCAGTTAATTTTAAAACGATCTGAATCCAATACCTAGGAATAAACAGAGAGAAGAACTAAGGTTAATGGTAACGCATTAATATTGAATAACATGTTAACTCAAGACGGCAATGTAAAACAGCATGTTTTTGAACTTGCACTATCGATGGATCCAAGAAGTTGCTATTGTGACGCAATAAGCAAAGCCGGTCATCGGGAGGAGGCAGACCCATAAATAGGACAGACAGCAGGGACATAGACTAGAGCTTCAAGATACCAGAGTAGAAAAGAGAATCACCATCCCATTACCCAGACAGATCCAGTCAGTACACTGTATGGATAGATAGGAGAGGAATAAGGCACTCGCGTGAACACCATGGCAAGTAGAAGATTACGTAGTAAGCCAATAAAGTCATTAACAGGATAAGAAATAGAGTACAGACAGACCTAGGAATATGGATAGACTGACCTTTGCCGAGGTCTAATATGCGATGAGAATACCCCTGTACCAGCGTTGTGCACTCATTACATTTCGTTTCTTTAGTATGAAGCTTTTTTTTCCCTTAACTATTTTTTTATCTATCTTTCTGATTTCGTTCCATTGTCTCATATAGCACTCACTTGGTTTGTTTCGTTTTGTTTCTTAAGTATGTCCCCTTTTTTTCCTTAACATTTTTTTTTATCATTCTGTTTTCGTCACATTGTTTCCCATAGCATTCATCTGGTTTCATTTGTTTTGTTTCGTTCTGCTTTTTTTCATCTTGTCTCACCCATCTCTGTACTGCCATGATAACTACCCGCGGAAGATTAAAAGGTGTAGAGAGAACGCAACGTAATTTGTACGGAGGTCCAGTGTCGACCAGTAGAAGGTAAAGATAAAGGGAACAGCACCTCTGCCAATTTTCAGAGGGCCTGGGAAGAAACCCAGCGCCAACTTACTTTAAGTGGGAGGCGGGGGGGGGGGGAGGGGAGAAGGGGAGCTGAAAATGAGTTTTAGGATCAAAATATCGTGTTTTTGCTATTTCTAGACATATTAAAGTACTGACATGTCGTGTGGAGCTAGAAACATCTTTTTTTATGCTCCAAAACGGCAGCATCACGACACCACCAGGAGATATACAAAAATCATGAAAATGAATTGCTGTTCTCTCAAACTGTACGTTTTGCTCACTTTTTTTTTTCCTAAGAGCTTTTTATTTCTGAACCGATTGACGTAACATTTTCAATGTGCATTGTTCATAGCGCATGTTATCATAATGTGCAACCTGCGCAAAACATTTTTTTTTTTAATTTGAAGCTTAAAACGTCATTTGTTCAAGCATTCAAAAAGTCACTCTCAGGACTAGCAGCCCCCTTCCTCCCACATACTCCCTTCCCCCAGCCCGCCGTCTTTAGAACAGTGAATACCCAGATGAAGAGTTGACAATGGGGAATCCGCCTCATAGGTTCCAGTTAACCAACTTCGGAAGACCCAGCCCAGTGACACATGCAGCCTCATATATCAATGCATGCATCAGTGCCAAAGGTTCGAGGACCAGCGCAGAGTATGTGATCCAAATAGTGAGAACGCTGGAAAGGCTCTCCTCTGACAGGTTGGATACAGTGTCCAGACACGAAGCATCTAAGGCACCGCTGAAGTTTGTCAGGAGATACGTAGATTTTTTAAAAAATATTAACTGTTTAGATCCTAAATACCGTTTCTGTACTAAGCTATTTTTACCAGCTTCCTCCTGTGAGCTACACCAAAAGATGTCATAGTAAGACCGCATGTTCACGAGCTATTTTGATCAGCTACAAGCTTGACTCGTATGCAAATGAGTCAGTTTCAGTCAGTCAGTAACTTGTCTTGCTTGACTACGAGATTTCCTTCCGTGCAGGCTTTTTAGTCAGCTAGAGAGGCGACAAATGGAAAATGCGCTCCTCTCGATTTAGAGGAAATTTCAAGCTGTACATATTTAAAGACATTAAAAAAAATCAGTTTTGTTGTTTTAAATGGGGCAAACATTAGGTTTGCGGGCAAACATTAGGTTTGCGCTGGGAAAAGTCCAGATCGTTAAATTACAGCGGTTGTCCTAGAAATCGTGTTGCTAATGCTAGATCTAGCCCACAAGTGGGCACTATCTACGCAAGGCCAGACTCTAATACTAACACAATTTCCCACAGACCAGGGGCTCGACTCACACTGTGAGTGCTTGGCCATGAGTTTCTTGCTGCAAACAGTTTAGATGTATGCACCTTTACGGTTAATTAACCTTCTCTTGATATTGATGGTGTCTGTCGGTGATTATCTGTATGGCTAACGTTTGTTCTGTGTATGGCGAGAGCTAGAAAGAGAGAGATATAGATAGAAAGAGAGAGAGAGCATGTGTGAGAGAGAGGCAGAGAGATTGATTCTCAATGTTCCACCTATGGATTCCCCCCTTTTCCTCCTTCCCAACATTCCCCACCCACCCATACAATCACCCACAGGAATAGAATAGCTATGCACAATTAGCATGTCTACAAGCATGCACACACACCTATATTAAATCAGTAATCACTAACAATCAATTATTAATGTGCGTACTCATACATTCGTTTCTTTATGAATTTAATTTAGCTATGGCTAGGATTTGGTATTGTAAAGTGGGTAATAAACATTACTAATTAGGTCCTTAGGCTGGCCTATTATTGACGCAGTCTACGCGGCTTTGTTTTGTCAGTTGAAGAAGTGAAGTCATGTTTTAGCCTGGTGTACATAGTGAAGGCAACCACTAGTGAAGTCGTAGGCTAAGCAAGAACATTTTGTCAAACTATTATTATGGCTAGTTAAACTAAGCGTCAATAACTGGATAGAGTTCCGTCCCTTAAGTAATAATTTCGTTGGCTTGGTATAGTTATGGCATAGTCTTTTTGACATTTGTATTAATAATTTTCCTCACTTTTGTTTCCGTCAGATCTTCTCTCTGACTTTCTCTTTCCCTCTCCTATAATCAACAATATTTTCTCCACAGAATTCGAGCCAATATGGGTAATGAAACAGTGACTCCAGGGAATCCTGAATATGTTAAACGTACTGACTATGAGATTTACGTGTCATGGATTTTTACACATGTCTACAAGCCAATCATGGCAATTGTCGGTTGCTTATGTAACCTGACCAGCATGATCGTCATTCGTCGCCAAGGACTCAAGAAAACGTCCAACATTCTGCTCATGATGTTGGCTGTATGCGATTTCATGTTTTTTCTGAATACTAATAACATTGCTGATATCATTATTGTAGCAAGTAATGGTTATTATGTTTTTCAGAAAAACTAAACACATTACTATTCTATATTTTATTCGGTATGCAAATGATGGAAATTACAGCCATGTTATATACATTGAATCCATCATATACACGTATCTCTTTTCACTACATCAACATGGCATGGGGGATTACGAAAATATTATGTTCCCATTCCATATGTAACGCATACATAGCGTATATATAGGAACCCAGCAGACAGTTATATTTTATGGTATTTGTTTTAAAACATGACAAGGACAATGTAATCTTATTTCATTTGTTAAAATATTAATGCTATACTTTCATGTATAATCATCTATCACGGAAAAGACCATCCTACATTGTATGAGATAATGGGAAATTTTGTTATTATTATCATATTATTATTATTATTATTATATCATTATTATTATTATTATTATTTAAATTTTAAGAAGAGTTAAAAATACTGCAGGGGGCGGCATGATTTTGTCATTTTCCTAAAACTGGAATCAGATTTGGATCACCTAATTTGATAGCCCTGATTCAGTATGGGCATAGTAAATTAATGCTGGCTATATGACTATAAACAACAAAAACAACAAAGGAAGACAAAGCAAAACAAAAATAAAGCAAAAAAAATAATAAAAAGTTGGACCTTATTCTGGTGTCAATAACACGTTTTTGAAAAACCCAGTAGTATTAAAACCCGGTCTGGCCAGAGCAGTGGTCTGTAAAAATTTACCTGTGCTATTATCAGTTTGTAATCAAGACAAAGAGGAACGTGTTCGTCATGAATGTGCTTTTTTTCACCAAGAGGGTGTGGGACATAGCAGTAGTTCGGAAATTTCTCAGCAACAGTATTGATGTTCTTAACTTAAACATGCACACATAAGAATATTGCATTTCATTTTTACACCTTCAAATAAATATCGATAATAAATGATGCTGAAACATGAACAGAAACGATGTTTGGTCATAATATAACAGTTATTTGTAACCTGGGCTCCATAAACATAACAGAATTTATCACATTGACAAGTTGGGCCTATGTCCAAAAAATAAAATGAGCATTACATTTATCACCATGAACAAAACCAAAGCAAGCAAACAACAAACAAACAAAAATATGTATATTATTAGTTAACACACTTACGGAATGGTAGCAGTTGATGAAATAGACCGTTAGTGTCAAAAGAAAAATTACGAAACTGTTGTATTAAGCAGAAGTTGAGCTATTGGCAATTAAAGACGATGGGTGCAACCTGCTGTTACACCTCAATTTAGTGAGAAAATGGCCGATCACTTTTATTAATCCTTATTAGTCCATATTAGGCCTTGCCACTAAATTAAACTTTTTGGGCATTAACTTAATCTAATTCAAGAAAATGAATTCTAAAATGCATTTTTAGATTGATATAGAAGGGTCCTTTGAAGACAAAGAAAATGCGTTAAAAATTCATTCACTGATGAAAAACACGTGATTTCTCTGGTCGCCTCAGTTTGACGAGCATCTGATTTCATCGTGTCGCGTCTCACATTGAACTTTTTACGGACTCCCCACTTGGCGAGAGGCCGGGAAAATAATAGTTGAAATCGCATTTCCAACAAACCTATCAAATGAATTGTCTTTTCAGAAATGTACAGAATGTTAATCCGTTTCAAGGTTAAACGACATTTAAGAGCCAAATGGGATGAGGTTTATACGACTGGGATGAGAGCCGTATCACAGTTAAGCCCATTTATTGCTTTTGTCTCAATGATGTTAGTTTGCAGTCGAGTAGCTGTTAACCTAGCTCTGTTACATAAGCATTTTGGTGGGGTATATTGTTTCTCAACAGCATAATAACTGCACCGACTGTAAGCTTGAGATTATGATGGAACATTCCTGTCGATGTAGAATATGCAATTTTGTCATTTGGTTTATCACTTACGATAATGTTCATTCCCTTATACACCGTCTCTTTACCAGGCATTCGGTCCAAATCTTCATTGTTTAAATCTATCGAAGTTGCATTGGTTACGCTTAGTATGGCTTTGACTTTTACCTCTGCTGGTGTAACTGTATGAAAATCAAGATCACCATATAGTTATTGTGCATGGTCTATTGCTGTTGAGTGGGAGGCTGGAGGCAAACTGAATGTGGGACCGTTTCATACATCCAGAACTTCCAAAAGCCAACTTGCAAAATCATTTTGTTTTGAAGAGCTGTCATATTTTTTATAACTTTCCACAGTTTGAATTTGTTCCATAGGCTGTGCTTGTTCACTCAATTGGTTACAGTGAGGCATCTTGAAATAACAGCCAGCTCTTATCTGAACTCTCCTCTAGGAAACACAACTTTTCCACCTTTATACACGCTGGAATGGATGTGGGCATGTCATTGGGAGTTTCTCCCAAACAATCACTTTGAACTCAAGTAGTGGAACACTAGCTCGAAAGCACGGCTAAAAAATTGCAAGTTGATATTGCATTCATAGCTAAAAATATTTGAAACACTAAGTGCGCTGAGTGGGCTAGACTTCCTCATGGTAACAGTATTGTGACTATCCCAGTTGATGGAACGGGAGTAGCCGTGTCTTTGTGCCCTCTGATAGTGTGAAATAATGTAGAATAGAGGAAAGTCTTCTCACTTCCACCCGGGCTATCAATAAGAGAAACAATTGTTATCGTCAGAGTTGTAAACAACATTAAAGATGGTGTCACTTGCTAGTTTCTTCTCAGTATTGAGTTGCCTTAATTTGTCAGCAGCTTTCATTTGATCGTCCTGAACTTCCACTCCTTGCACATGCACAGGAATGCGATCCATGCCAAGGTCTGATAATTTAACTTTTGAAAATTTCAGCTGCATATTTTCAAGCGCTCATTTATTTATGCCAGAGCAGATAGTGCTGTAGTGTTTTCTTTGAAAGGTCTCACAAAACAGTCACCCATACATTTTTTTTTTATATTATTGACATAGCTAGGGCACATTCTCAGCCTCTCCAAATACATGCGCAAATAAAAGTCTTCAAAATTCATAAGTTGACCTCAAATAAACAGAGCGTGACTCTGATGTCTCATCAAGAGTTTCTTGCCATGTTTAGTCTCTTTACAGTACCGGAAATGCTTTGCATATTTGTTGAAAAGTATGGAAAATATGACCATTGACTGTTCTCAGGTTCTCAAAACTTGTAGCCTCAGCAGTTCTTGTCGACAACATTAGGTTACATTCACTATCTTGAAATACAACAGACATGTTTCCAATAACGTCCTTTTTATCGCCACATTCTGCGCTTCCCCGTTACTATTTGGTTTGTCTGATACACAACACTTAGGAGTGTCAGCATAGTTTGTTGTTCCAGCCTCTTGATGTATACTGTTGAGATCAAACCATATCTGAAGCATAGTCTTACAATCTATTTCTCTTTGCGGTGCTTCTTTTTCTGGCCTTGAAAAACTACTTGCTCTTGATCGCACTGCTAATCGTATAACTGTCCGTGAAAATGTATTTAGACGCCAAATTGTCTCAGATGCCCTGGCATACTGGCCATCTAGCAATGTCAAAATGTCCTCGTAAAATTCTATCTCAGTTTTCGTTCTGGAGCTTCACTTATGCAGTATCGTCTCCCTTGTATACATACTTGCATAAATATTTGACACTCTTAACAGATGCCACACTTCTACCGTAATGTTTGAACGTACTGAGAACCTTTTTTTTGTTCCAAAACTTAGAAACTAAATAGAACGCCTATATTTACGATTCTTTGGTCTTGTTGCGAAAATGGTGTGTGCCAAATTTAGTTAGGTCGGTTTAGAAACAAAAATGTAGATAGCAAAACAGTACTGTTAGAGATCATAATCAAGTCCTGTTGCATACAGAGCTCCAGTTAAGCCAGGCACTTTATGAATCTAGGTCGGTTAATCTTTGAATAACCATCCATCCAATATCGTAGAACATATTATCAACTTTTTAAAAAATATTACTTTCATTTTCAGAAAATGCAGAATCCTAAAGAGAAAACACAAACCCATTCTCAATTTTTATGAAGCAAAAACCTGATTTCAGGACACGTCCCTCACCACCACTTCTCTCTCCCCATCCCCTCACTCTCTGTTGTTTTAAAAAATAAATTGAAACCTTAGTTTTCGCGGTCTTGCTATCGTTATACTATTTTCTTGAGAATGTTTATATTTTATTATTTTCTTCACTTCGTTCATATCTATTTTGAATAATTTCTCTGTCTCTCTTATTCCCTCTCCTTTAATCAAAGAATATTTTCTCCCTTGAATCCGAACCAATATGAGTAATAAAACAGTGACTCCAGGGTATCGCACAGTTCCTGACGATGAAATCCTCGTTGGACAGATCCTGGCTTTTTTCTAAAGGCCAATCATGGCAATTGTGGGCTGCTTAGGTAACGTCCTGGCTAGCATGATCTTCATCCGTTGTCAAGGACTCAAGAAAACGTCCAATGCTCTTCTCATGAAGTTGGCTGCATTTGATTTTATATATTCTGTGGGTGTTAACAACATAAGTGATATCATTGCTGCAGCGCACACTAAGTCCTTTTTAAAAATTAAAAAAAAACCATTAACGCAGTATTGTTCTATATTTGTACAATAATGCAAAAAAAAAAAAAAAATAGAAGTCATAGCTGTTTTTGGTTCACCTATTTTACCAGCCTTTATAACAGTAGAGCGGCTTCTAGCTATATTTTTACCATTCAAGTTTCTCTACTCCACGTCGTGAAGGAGCTTCACTGCTAGTCATTTTGCTTCTAGGGACGTTCGGTGCCATTTACACTGCTTTTTACATAGAACTGTACCATGTGAATATTGACGGTGCAATGATCGGATTGTTAAGAAACACACAGTTGTATTTACAGATGTGAACAGTGGAGCAATTTGTATTGTTGACACCATAAGTAACGAAATATCAAGATCGATCCCATTGATTTTGGTCACTTTAGCCTGTATTGTTATAGGAATTAAAGTCAAACGAATATCAGAAAAACGTGGGGGAAATGACATCTTTGTTGAAAACTCTTAAAAAAAAAAAAAAAGCTATATAAGACAAATCAAATTCAAAAACAACCGGAACTTTAATATCCGTTAGCTTATTTTATATTCTGTTCGGCGGATAAGCATATCTATTTATTTATGTTTGTAAAGCTATGAATGATCGCACCCGCCCCTGTAGATCTTTTATATATGTAATCCCGTCATCTATCATATCCCTCAACAGTTCTTGCAACTTCATTATTTATATTTCTGTGAATGAGAAATTTAGGCAAGGCTATGTAACTCTGTACAGGGATATTTCGAAGCTCGGAAGATGTGTTGTTTTCAGGCGTTATGTAAACATTTTTAAGGAGATGTTGCGTTACAAAGATAAATCTCCGATAGAAACGTTTCAATAGTATTTGTGTTTGTGACTGTGTGCCTTTCTTCTTCTTCTTCTTCTTTCTCTCCCTCTCTCTCTCTCTCTCTCTCTCTCTCGCTGTTTTTTTAAATTGTTTTCCTTTGTTTATATACATATTGTTTGTTTTTATTTATGTATATTTATATATATTTTACATATGTAATCAAGTAGGACCTTTGGGATGTAGTCTAAGTACCCTTTCCAACATTAGTGATAGGGAGTTTGAATTGTTAGTTTGACATTTCCTTTCCTCAGTTATAGTTGTTGTATATTCATTGTGAGTAAATGTGAGAATCAGTTCATCGCCGCAGACATCGTTTTGCATAAGCCCGTTTTGGATTTAAGGGACGAAATCGCCAGTTTGCAGGATTATATTGCGACAGCTCTGATGTCATCTTAAGCCTGTAGATGTCCTGCTCTATAATCTTGCGTGGACAGTGGCACACAATATTTATACACTAGCGTGGAGAATTTTAATATGCAATAATTTCAGGGTTTTGAAAACGTGGTAGTGACCTGTACTTTTTTAACTAGAAGTTTTCTCTATAATTTTACTCATGTTGCTCAATCAATAACACTTTGTTCACCTTTTTTCTTCCACAGATGTTTGGTTTATGTTTTTTAAAAAAATATATGTTGGCCATTAAAATTCTTACTTTTTACTATATAACCGAATGCAATCATTTTAAAGTTAGTCTTATTTTATTATTATTTTTTTTTGCCATGGTCCTCACTTATCAAGGTGACAAATTCTAGTTTGATCATGGAGTTCAGGCTACAAATAACTGTTACATGACAAAACAGTATTTCTATTCATATTTTGGTGTTACTTATTATCGATAGTTTTAATGTTTAAAAATGCAGCATTTTTATTTGAATAGGTTTAAGTTAGTTTAAGTTATCAATACCGCTGTTGAAAAATTGCAATGTCCCACAGCATGTTGGTGAAAGAGCAAAGTCCATGACAAGCATCTTCCTTATTTGTTTTGATCCCAAGCTATAGTAGCACAGACTTAAAGGTAAACCTTGTACAGATCAGTGTCCTATCCAGACCAAGCGTTAATACATTGGGGTTTTAAATAACGAATTTCCACGAGGAGAAGCTTCAATTTCTATGCGAATTAGATTATCCACACGTGATTCCATGTTCAGGAATAAAGATAAAACATGCCGTCCACATGCAGCAAAAAAATTCTCATTATCACATAAATTTAGGCTGGTCTTCCTATGACGGATGAAAGTATAGCATTAACTTTTTCTGACAAATGAAATTTACTTAAATTGTTTATCACCTTTCTGTGTTATCTCTTTCGAGGTCAACTTGGAATGACTCACCGTCTCTCTCTCTCTCTCTATCCTCTACTTTTCTGGTGCATTTTCCAAAGATAAATTCGTCCAGTCCTCAATGTTATCCTTCCACATTCTCCGTTGTCTTCCCCTCCCACGTTTTCTCTGGATCTTCCCTTCCAGTATATCCTTTATATAAATTTATTTAAAAAAACAACAACAAAAAAAAACAAATAAACAAACAAAGAACAGGGTGTACTGGGGTCTTGCACTGTATGTGATTATATGTAGGGAATGGGAACGCAATGTTCTCTTTAAGTTACATATGGGATCCTTGAAAGGCAGCAAGTCTGTATGTTTATGTTATTCTTTGACACAATTGCCAGGAGTCACTGACCAAAAGACCGTCACACTTAAAACTATAAAGAAATGTTCCCATATACATACATACATACATACATACATACACACATATATATATATATATATAGAGAGAGAGAGAGAGAGAGATATAAATAGATAGATAGATAGACAGACAGACAGACAGACAGATAGATAGATTGATAGATAGATAGATAGATAGATAGATAGA